>CAUYQS010040674.1:0-27907 GCA_963574585.1 Otolemur crassicaudatus | reverse complement strand
TGCAAGTTATGAATTCCCCAATCACCAACCGCCTCATACCCTAACGCCCCCTCACCCCCCCTGCATGTAGTTTTTCGCTTTAAAAGCAGCCTGTAACAGCCTCTCGGGGTTCCTTCCCCCTTGTGGCTGAGGAACCCTGGCACGCCAGCAATAAACCTGCCTCTTGCTTTTGCATCGATTTGTGATTGTGAGTGGTCTTTGGGTAGGCAACCCCCGGGGTGGGCACAACAGTACCAATGACACTTATTGAACAAACACCCACTCTCTTATTATTAATAGGGTCTAGCTATTATTTTTCAAAGATAATAATAAAAAAAATCAGAAAAATAAAAGAACTTGGGATGGATAAATGCCCCCTGGGGGAAATAAAAACAATAATTACAACCTTTAATCACATCTCCATGAAGGAAAGCAATCAGTGTAAAGTACTGAATACATAAGTAGTTTCAACTCAACTCGCAGCACATCCCAGCACAGGGTGGGGCTCCCGCCACACCATTTGATTTCTCCCTCACAAGCCCATGTAATATTCCAGTCAGCAAATACCCTTGTTCACTATCAGTTACTCTTTGGCTTTAAGGTCAGAGTTTTGCACAATTCCTATTGATGCAGGATTCCCCTAGTCAGGGCTGGACAGGGATGCCCCCATTCTCTAGGCCCAGGAGAGCTCAGAAATCAGACCCCCCATTTTCAGGCACAAACAGGCTGCCTTTTCCAGGCCACATCCTCTGGGCTCTAGCAAGGTCATGAACAAAGAAGCCCGAAACATTTGGGGTAGTTCCACCTTGAGTAGGGAGCACACACCCTAATCCCTTCCCTGAGATAACCTTGCCCTATTGGAGGAGGGATTGCATTTCACTCATTTGTTAATGCACTCATTAACTTTCAAAAGATGATTTTCTACCTACCAAGTCCTGGCCAAAGTGTAATATATATCCCTAGGCCAGCAGTTCTCAACCTGTGGTCCCGACTCCCAAGTACTGTATTAAAAGTTTGCAGCATTAGGAAGGTTGAAAACCACTGCCCTAGACAAAGGGCCCATGTGAGAGATTTCCAACTTAGGTCTCTCCCTTTGCCAGAAGCTTTTTACTCTTTCTGTATTCCTTTCTGTCTAATAAAATCCTATCTTTTTTTTTTTTTTTTTTTTTTAGAGACAGAGCTTCAAGCTGTCACCCTGGGTAGAGTGCCATGGCATCACAACTCACAACAACCTTCAACTCCTGGGCTCAAGCGATTCTCCTGCCTCCACCTCCCAAGTAGCTGGGACTACAGGCGCCCACCACAACACCTGGCTATTTTTTTGGTTTTAGTTGTCATTGTTGTTTGGTGGCCTGGGGACTGGATTCGAACCTGCCAGCTCAGGTGTATGTGGCTGGCACCTTAGCCACTTGAGCCATAGGCACTGAGCCATAAAATCCTATCTTACCACTGATCCGTGGTCCATGGGTTCATTCTTAGAATCCCCCAGACCAAGGACCTACTGAAGAAGAAATTCCGATATCACTATTATGTTATATGTAAAGGGAAGAGTAGTTCCACCGTGGCTCACTATATTCTGTGTGTCATGCCAGATGTTCTATGTACCATGTACATTACCTCACTTAATTTTCACAATTACTGTAGGGCCTACCCTTCATCCACCACATTTTTTTTTTTTTTTTTTTGAGACAGAGTCTCACTATGTCACCCTGGGTAGAGTGCCATGGCATCACAGCTCACAGCAGCCTCAAATTATTGGGCTTAAGTGATTCTCTTGCCTCAGCCTCCCAAGTAGCCGGGACTACAGGCACCCCCACAATGCCCACCTATTTTTTTGGTTGCAGTTGTCACTGGTGTTCTAGCTTCCTGGCCTGGGTTAGAACCGGCCAGTCTTGGTGCATGTGGTGGGCACTCTACTTAGTAAGCTATGGGCGCCACCCTCACCACATTTTTTTTTTTTTTAGGTATAAAAACTTGAAAATCATAGAAGAATGAGAATTTGAATTCCACTCAGTCTGACTTCAAAAATGAAGCTATATTTGATTAAATGTACTTACTTAAAGAAAATCTTAATCAAGGTGGTCTAGAACTACATAACCTAATTCTTGAACTGAGATGAGAGATCAACGTTTGAAACTAAAGCGAGCTAAGTTTTGAAAGAAAACTTCTAGAAAAGATGTGTTCTGTGGTTACTTGTACATGTCATACATCTCTTATTATCTTCTCATTGCTCTTCGATTTGCAGAAAAGTCGAATGCTCTCCAGATCCCTGCTCCCTCAGTCTCATGCTCTGAGTAATGCCTTTATTTGTACTTAAATATGTACTTAACACACACTTGGGCAGAAGGAGCTTGGGATGTAGGTGTACCTCTTCAACAGCAGGCATCTAACATGTGCTAAAATACTCCTGAGTATAAGCAGACAGGGCTTAAGCTGGCATTGTCTCCAAAACAAACACACAAACCCCCTACATTATGGAGCACGGTGATTGCCAACACTGTCTAGGAGTATCTGTTGGAAACTGAATTAGAGTGGAAACCACCACCTGCTGGGCACGGATTCAAACACTGCCTCCCCCGCCGCCTCATCGCCTTCTGCAGTTTCTCCTTTGTGGCACAGGTTTTGACAAGGCAGCTGGTTTTCCCAGTGCTTTCAAATGCTCTGTGACAAGACATCAAAAACCTTAAAGCACCATCCCTCCTTTAAAAGAGAAGTCATTAGACGCGCACACGCACAAGTTAGTCCGCATTAGCGCTACAGTAACTGCGCTGGGCGCTGGCGGTAAACACCTCCCCAGTCGCGCCTCGCAGGGACACATCTGCCTGCTCCGCTGACGCGGCCGAACCCCAGGCCCGGGCGCGGGCGCTGGGCAGGTGACCAAGGCAGCGCTGTGAAGGAGCTGGCTCGGGTCCAGTGTTCACTGAGAACCCTGCTCCTGTCTGCAGGGCAGGATTTAAAAGGTACAGATCTGGAAGGCTGAGAAAAGTACTTAAGGTCAAGTGTACAAAACAGAGTGGACAGAAGTCAAAACGGCAAGATTTCAGCGACAGCAAGGTTCCCCACAACTACATATTCCCTTTGGTGAGAAATTTTAAATGGCACAAATGAAGTGTCTTTCCTTGGTACCAATTAAAATTGCCTTGCCCAGGAAAAGTGGCTCTCTATACCATCAGTCTTTCTTTCACATTTCAGTGGCAACTGAATTACCTACCATTCCCTGAGATAGCTTTTAATAGGGCAGAGGCACCCTCAAAGTGGACACCTCAGGGTTGGAGAAAGCACCCCAGCAAGGAGCTGGTGCACCCAGAGGCAAACTTTACATATTAAAGAGCTGAATTTTAAAGGAATCCTCTTTGTTTTTTGTTTTAAAATCTCTAAAGAGGAATAATGAACAAGAAATTTAAAATCTGTTAATTAAAATAACAGAGATTGTCTACAGATTTCTTCATTTTGGTCTACCAATTAAGATCAGTACATGCTCTGCTTTAGTCCATTTAGGTAAATGAAGATGTTGGTCAAAGGGTACAAAGTTTTAGCTGGATAGCAAGAATAGGGGGATGTCAAATTAATTCAGCCTCTTTAGAAAGAAGTACAGAGAATGCTTAAAGAACTAAATGTAGACCGTTTGATCTCACAATCTCATTACTAGGTATTTACTCAGAAGAAAACATCGTTTTACTATAAAGAATAAGAAGTTTCTGAGATCTATTGCCCAACGTGGTGACTATAATTAATAGTAATATATTCTCTACTTCAAAATTGCTCAGAGACTAGATTTCAAAAATTCTCAACACAAAAAAAATAAGTATGTGAAGTGACAGATGTTAATCATTCCACATCATATTGATATATCAAAATAACACACTATACCCCATTAACATATACAATTATTTGTTAATTTTTTTTACCTATTGCTGAGCCAACAAACAGATTTACTGAAATCACATGTTGCAATGGACACATACATTAACTTCCAATTCATTTGTCTGGTAACTGTTCTTCCATGGTTCCTAGCCACTATTCCATTTCAGACCAGTCTATACATAATCCAGGTAATCTGTGTTTTATTTTGAATTCCTAATAACAAAAAAAAAAAAAGGCTAAAAAGAACAGATAAGTAGTAGCTTGCCATATATGGAACATAAAGGTTATATGAATAATAAAACATATTTAAGTACTGCATATAAAGAGGCAATATAGTTTCCATACTGAGAACATAGTCCGGAGTCACATGGATCAGAGCTGAATCCCAACTCACATTCTCTTGCTAGCTATACATACAAGTGTGGGTAATTTAGTTGCCTTACCTCTCAAAATATCAGCTCCCTCACTTGTAAAATCAGGATAGAAACAGGATAAGAGGAAAGTACAGGATAATGCATGCACTTGGCAATGCCTTACATATTCTAAGTTCTCAGTAAATATTAACTTTCATTGTAATAGTTGTATGAGCATTCCTGTCCTCCTGAGGGTAAAAACATTTTCCTTTTAAAATCTTTTAAGTAAATCAATTTTAAGAAAATCAATTATATTGTGACATAATTACTTGATTATCATGTGATAATGTTACATAATGTTGATAATGACCAAGTAATTCTATAATAATATATTGTTTTTCTACAGGTACATATCAAAGTGTTAGGGGAAAATGGCATGATGTCATAGATGTACCCTAAAATATTATAGCAGAAAAGGGGACTAGTAAAACATACATGGTAATATTGATTACTGTTGAATTTGGGGGACAGGTATATGAATTCATCACACTAGTCTCCCTGCTGCTATGTTTGAAAACTTTCCTAGTTAAAAGGCTAACACGAATCTACTCATTTATCCACATATTTTTATTAAGAACCTTCCAAGAGGACATGGAGTTGAGGCAGCTTCTCCCATTCTCCCAACAAGACATCTGAGGGATTAAAAATTCCTTTCTTCATCAGCAACTCTCCTTGTCTCAGTAACTAGATCTTTGTGCAATGAGCAACTGGCCCTAGACTGAGACCTCATTATGGTTTTGACAACAGGACTGTTAATTTTCACATATAATTTATCTTCCAACATTTTATAATCCCTAACATGTTTATCACTATATTTCCCTTGTCGTAATTCAAGAGTTTTAAAACAGCCTGAATTATTAACTTTCCAATTCAATGGGCAGAGAGATGTCCATTATCTTGCACTCCCACCAAACTGTCCTTAAATAGATAATTGAGGTGGGCAGGCATTGTACATAAATTTAAAGAACTACAACATGCAACAATGTCCACATAATACTTGGAACTAGGGCAGCGCCTGTGGCTCAGTGGGTAGGGTGGCATGTTCGAATCCAGCCCCAGCCCACCAAACAACAATGGCAACTGCAACAAAAAATAGCCAGGCATTGCCTGTAGTCCCAGCTACCTGGGAGACTGAGGCAAGAGAAATGCTTAAGCCTGAGAGTTTGAGGTTGCTGTGAGCTGTGATGCCACGATACCGGGGTGACAGCTTGAGACTCTGTCTCAAAAAAAAGAAAGTCCAGAGGTAAAGAAATCAGCTATGAAGCCACCATTGTGATTTAGGTAAGATAAAATGAGCTGCCTAGCCTAACAGAAGAAAAGAGGAAGAGGTGAATCCTCAAGATCTTTTTATGGAAGAAACAGTGAGACTGTAATCAATATTCTGCCCTGCGGAGGCACAAATACAAAATAAAAGGTTCTCACATAAAGATGCACTAAATCAAGGTGTATATTCATTAAACACCTAGAAAAAAAGAAAATACATAATAATGTATCTATCATCAGGGGGCTGGGCAGGTGGGGTACACTGACCACTGAAACTTAGAGCCTTGAAAGCCAGAGAAGATGGTGCTGGCCAGAGAAGGAAGGGAAAGGTCTGAACTGGAAGCAGAGGGAACACTACAGACCTAGAGTTCCACTGAAGGTCCATTTCAAGGAACCATCAGAAGAAATAAGGACGTTCAGAAGTGGGAGGATTCTCAGAGATCACATGTCCACTATTTTTTAGGGCAGTTTTATATGCACAGGAAAAATTAAGCAGAAGGTACAGAGATTTCCTACACATGTGTGGCCCTCTCCCCACACATGCGTAGCCTCCCCCTTGTCAGCTTCTCCCCCATGCCCCCTGAGTGGTACAAATATTCCAGCTAATGAGCCTACACTGTCATGTGTCTGTTTTACAGATTTGGAAAGTACAAGCCAGTGTAGTGACATCCCCTGCCCAAGTTCCCACAGCCAGATACTGTCAGAACTATAACTAAAGCGCCTGGATCACTGCATAGCCTACAAACACATGAAAAAATGCTCATCCTTAATCATCAGAGAAATGCAAATCAAAACCACTTTGAGATATCATCTAACTCCAGTAAGATTAGCCCACATCACAAAATCCCAAAACTACAGATGTTGGTGTGGATGTGCAAAGAAGGGAACGCTTCTACACTGTTGGTTGGAATGCAAGCTAATACGACCTTTTTGGAAAGAAGTATGGAGAACACTCAAGGAACTAAAAGTAGACATAGTGTTTGATCCTGCAATTCCTCTACTAGGTATATACCTGGATGATCAAAATTATTTTACAACAAAGACATTTGCACCAGAATGTTTACTGCAGCCTAATTCATAATAGCCAAGACATGGAAACAGCCCAAGTGCCTATCAACCCATGAATGGATTAAGAAATTGTGGTATATGTACACCATGGAATACTATGCAGCCATAAAAAGATGGAGACTTCACATCTTTTTTTCTTTCTTTTTTTTTTTTTATTGAATGGTAACTATGTACATTAATGCACTTCTGGGGTACAGTGTGGGAGACTTCACATCTTTTATGCTTACCTGGATGGAGCTGGAACATACTCTTCTTAGTAAAGTATCTCAAAAATGGGGGAAAAAGTATCCAATGTACTCAATACTACCATGAAATCAACATATAACCACCTATACACTCATATGAATGGCAAAACATAACTATAGTCCAGAAAGTAGAAGGGAAGAGAGAGAGGGGAGGGGGATATGGGAGGAGGGAGGGTATTTGGGGGGACCTCACCTAATGTGCATGATGCAATGGTACATTTCAAAACTATTTAGAAATGAATATAATTGTGATGGATGTGTTATTTAGTTTAATGTAAGCACTTCACATTGTATATTGAAGCAGTACCCTGAACTCCATAAATGCATCAATGTACAAAGTTATGATTTAATAAAAAATGATTTAAAAAAATAAAGTGCCTAGGTCCCCATCTTGCCTGGGTCCCCATCCTGCCACCTTCTCAAATAAACTGTAATGCCTGTGAAACATCAATGGCCAGGTAGCAATTACTTGACACTAACTCCACAGGATGACTAATTTCAACTTGGGCTGTAAAAATAACTGTTGTCAAGTACCAAACTAACTCCACTTTTTAGGATGCAGAGAGAATTCTACTTTGTTTTGAGACCATCTTCAAAATTATCAACACCAATGCCCATTTCCTGGACTTTACTTGTTAATCATGATGTCCCAAAACTTCCATATGTTACATTAATTATTAGCTGAATGCTACACCTAGTCATACATAGTATTCATCTGCTGGGTGAAAGTGTGATTTCTTCCTGGAGACAGATCTATGAAAGTGGTTTCCTGAGAAGAGCCATATTAGATCTTTGCCTAGCTCAAAAGATTTCCCATGGTAGTTTGAAGTAATAACCCAAAGGTTAATAAGTACAACGTTGACTGGTTAATCATTTCAAACAGGGCCACTGCATATCCTGATGATGAGCAAAGTCTGTTTCCTTGACAAGAGTTAGGCAGTGCACTTCCTCCGAGATACTGTTAAGTTTGGTAAGGGAAGCATCTCAAGGGTAGGCTTTTGTATCTTTCACAAGGACACGGATACTGATGCGTTCACAGTAGGCATTCTACACATACAAGATGAATGAATGACTGAGATCATGGTAACGACTGCCTCCTGGAGAGTCAAAAGTTAAAAAAAAAAAAGGAAAATAAACTCTGATTATAAAGACATAAAACTGAAATACATTTCTTGTATCTTCTTCAGAAAATTATTACAAGTAACTTAAATTTCTCCTTACCAACTAAAGAAAAAAAATCTCCCTCTAAACACTACCCTATACCCAGCTTGAGCTTCTTCACCAAATACAAATATTGTCACAACCTACTTTACTTCTTGAGTTTATAGTACAAACTCTATTCATAATCTCCAAGGAAACATGAGTATATTCTTTTTTCTACCAGAAAGTTAACTGAATTACTCTTTCTGGTAGGTTCATCTTTAAACTAATGGGAATAGGGTCTGTGCCCTCTAGTCTTGAGACCACGGCGAAGATACTCTCACGTCAACTTCGAAAATCACCATGAAGAACACCGTTAGATAATATTTTTTTCCACCGGCCATTGGCATCATCTGAATTAAATGTACTCCTTTTCAGATATGGTGCACTTTTCAATACAAGCATTTACTTAACCACCTCCCCTCCCGATTTTTCCACTATGCCTTCACATTCATTTTAACATTTTTCCAGTTATCTCAATCAGAAAATAAACGGCTAATTTCTCCCATGTTTTCTTACAAAAATTTGCGTATCAAATATGAAAATATGATATAGAAAGATAATAAGACGAAGGTAAAAATGACAGAAGATTTGTCAAAAGATAATATGTAGCAATCAAAGATTCTCTAACTATGAATCAGGGACGATTCTACAGCCCACTGCCTGGGTTTCAATCTGCAACATTCAGAAGAACCATCTGGGAGGCGGTGAAAATGCAGACTCCTGGGCTTTGTCCCATTATATGTACAATTAAAGCTATTGTGGAAATCTTTATTTTTAACAACCGTCTTGGGTGATTCTGATGCAGGGCCAGAGCCCAGCCAAACTCAGAGACAGCTAGCGGAAAAGCGGGTAATGCAAGGTGTCAGAATAATTTCTCAGCATCTAGAGACCGTGCCTTTCAATCCCAGTGCTACCTCTAACTGGTCATGTGACTACAGACGTAACTTCCCCAGATCTTAGTTTAAGCATCTGTAGCAGACGGGGGTCAGACTGATGACTAAGATGCATTGCTAAGAAAGTCTGTGATAAGAAAACCAAATAGGAGAGGTAGCTTTAAAAACATGAACACTATTATTTTCCCAGTATTTGAAATATTCATAAGAAGTAATGTTTATTCAAGGATTTCTACATCAGAGATAAGGAGTCTCGAACTATACCGTAAGCATGCCAAGTAACCTAGTTCAATGCCAAATTTTAGACGTTTGAATGAAATCTCACACACAGATACACCGACATGCCCTCCTCTGAACCTGTGGGGCAAGTGTGCCATTAGGTGTTTAGTTGAAAAGCTTATCTGACTCTACATTATGAGAACAGTTAATCTGGTATTTTTCTAGACTTTAAAGACCACAATCTTGACATCATTACTCATGTTCCAAAAAAACCAAGGCACCAGTTAGGTTGTACCTTTTGGAGAAGGAATTACCAGTGGTTACTCTTCCTTAGACCTTGCTTTGCGGGGAGGAAGGTCTGACTATATACAAAGAGAGCCAGAAGTTGCAGCCTGAGTGTCTCAGTATTTTAAAAATCTGTGTAGTTTGCAGGAGCTGAGATTAAACATTTATCCTTCTTTGGCAGCCACTTTGGTTCCCAGGGAACTCACTGGTACAGCTGAGGCAGGCTGAGGAGAGGTGCGTTCGGAGACACACACACAACACACACCAACGTTAACTGAAATATTTCAAAGTGCCTTTTTATGCCTTTAACTCAAAGATGAACACATTTCAAGGTGACCCAATCCTCAAGTGACAGACAGTGTTTTAAAACGGCCAGAGCTCTCCACTTAAACAATTTCTAGTGACATGTTTAAATCGCATCCTCAAGGGCTCTGTCTGCCGTCTCATTTACTAGTCTTTCTTTACTTGCAGCGGTATCCTAGTTTGAATGAGTGCTTGAAGTTTGTCTTCCTTTCTAATAATTAAAATCCACAGGGCTTAGATGCTTTAAAAAAAAAATGTTTTTCAACTTAGCAAGGACTTTTAATTATTTAATTATACAACAAACCCAAATTATTACTTTATAGTTTTTTTCTATTTATCACAAGAGTATCAGAATAATAAAAGACAGCGGCATCATTTATGCTTACAACCAAAAGGTAAAAGACTTCTAAGGTAAAATCAAAGTTAACATTCATAAAAGGTGCCCCATTTAAAATCTAAAATGTACATAATTATGTAGACTCTGCATGCATTTCATAGCTAGACTATGAAGGCATTTTTCACTTTCTTCACTAAAATATTACTCTCAGCCATCAGAGTATAAGAAGATTACATTAGAAATCTGAAAATTGAGTTCCTATAGTTAATGAAACATGCCAAGCTGCTTTTCCTTGGTGTCTTTGCAGAAACGGCTCACTATCAGAAATATCCTTTCCAAAAAAATCTCCTCTGCACTGTCTATGAATTCATCTTTATCTTTCCAATCCTGGCGTGTTTCTGTTGTTAGTTTCATCGTAGTCCATGTAATGATGTACATGAACATCTCCTTTAGTGGACTATGAACTCCAGGAAAGCAGAGGCCAGGTCAGGCTCACCTTGGTATCCCAGTCATTGTCATGAGCAACCAGTAACAAGCGCCCAAAACAGTGGGCACTCCACGTAAGGGTTTTCCAAGTATCTTTGTATGTATTTATAATTTCTGTTTCCCAACAATTGTCTAAACATTGAGGTGGAGATAAGGGAGATGGTAAAGCACGTAGGCACGTGAGCCAGGTTGGGAAGCCGGCACCATTACGGCCAAGAACAGCAAAGGGGTTGCCAGACATGGAAACTCAAGGCACAGACAGGAGAAGGAGGGCAGCCTGGCACAGAGTGCCACAGGCTGATGTCAAAGCTAAGGTGTGCAGGGGCTTGCTGCAGGGAGCTGAACGTGGGCAGGTCGAGGAAGCCACCCTTTTGGGAGGAATGCCCAGGTCAGGGTGTCAAGAGCCTGAGAACAACGAGAAGAATGTTCTGCTGGGGCTGGGGTAAGTCCAGCCCAACGTGAGGAGTATTACAAACACGGGAAAGGTGAGAATTGAAACAAAGACTGTGGTATTGGACCAGAACTGAAGGTATCAGTGTGAACTCAGAGTTCACATCACACAGAAACAGACAGATGAGAGGCAGCACAGAAGTGAATGTGTGTGTGTACACAGTACACACATTTTTCAGCTCTGCTAACTAAGGAACTTAGGACCAGAGACACTCCAGTCACATGAGCATACCTCGTGCTCAGATCTTAGCTTCTAAATATCGTTATCCACTACAAAAAATGCTCCTTGGCTGGGCACGGTGGCTAACACCTGTAATCCTAGCACTGTGTGAGGCTGAGGCAGGTGGACTGCCTGAGCTCACAGGTTCTAGACCAACCTGAGCCAGAGGGAGACCCTGTCTCTAAAAAACAGCCAGGCATTGTGGCAGGCACATGTAGTTCCAGTCACTTGGGAGGTTGAGGCAAGAGAATCACCTGAACCCAAGAGTTTGAGGTTGCTGTGAGCTATGACGCCATGGCATTCTACCGAGGGGGGCACAGTGAGACTCTCATCTAAAAAATAAATAAATGAATAAAAGAAATGCTCCTTGAAGAAGTAGCTGACTCCAGGGTTGGGAAAAGGAAATTATAAAATAAGCAGAAATATTGTGTTGAGTCAGAAAGTAAAGAATTATTTTAAAAATAATTGAGGGGGAGAAGTTGATGAAAGGGCATGTCAGAAAGAAAGAAAAGCCAGTTTTAAGGGGCTGCAAAATCTGAAACAATTGGAATATAAAGGTAAATAATAACAGTAACAATTATAATTCATTGGGAAAATAAGAGACCTCAAAAGGGTACAAATATTAATAAAAAATGCAAATAAATAAAAAGCTTGCAGAGAAACAGAATACTTACGTAGTTTCAAAGTGCCTCTATATAAAATACATACTAGTTACAAAAGTAAATAGGTAATCTTACAGTGAAGAATTCTGGCCACCTCACCTTAATCAAGTGGTCAAAGCATCATCAATTAGACAAATCAAAGTGTGTATTACCCATAGAACGCAAAGAGAAGACAGCATCATTTCTGCCGTATTCTTGCCAAAGACGCATAACCTAAATCTAACCATGAAAACACAATGGCAAACAGAAACTGAGGAACATTCTATAAAATAACTGGCCTGTATGCTTCAAAAAAAACTCCTGCAAGTCAATGAAAGATCGAGAAATTATATCAGACAAGAAGACTAAAGAGGTCAGGCACAGTGGCTCATGCCTGTAATCATCACATTCTGAGAGTTTGAGGCACAGGATTGCTTGAGTTCAGGAGTTTGGGACTAGCCTAAGCAAGAACAAGACTCTGTCTCTACAAGAAATAGAAAAATTAACTGAGCTTCGTGGTGCACACCTACCAGCTACCCGCGAGGTAGTATCAGCTACCTGGGAGGCTAAGGCAGGAGCATTGCTTGAGCCTAGAAGTTTGAGGTTGCAGTGAGCTATGGTTATGCCATTGCACTCTAGTCAAGGTGACAGTGAGACCTTAAAAATAAATAAAAGATAACTGTGGGAAGTAGACAGGCTGAATTCCTCATGGACCTTCTAACTCAGGGTAAAGTACCCAGTCAGCAGAATGTCTATGTGACTATCCCTCCATGAGGAAATCAGCAGTGCAGGCAGCTGAGACCATCAACTAGCAGCTTAGGCTAGAGAAGCTGAGATGTCCATCTGAGGAGATGAGACTTGCTCTCTCCACCTCTCTTCCCATTACACCCTTATCCGGCCACTTCAGATGTTCCACTACCCTATGTCCTTGCTTACCCTTTACTCAGCCTTCCTGGGGGTTCTAATTCTCCCCTCTCATCCTCGAGTGTTGACTACTGACTGCTATGACTTCCTGCACATATACTCTGTTAAGTACTCAATAAAAGGATTTCAGGGAGCAGGACAGGGTCTGCTTGTTTTCATGCTGCCACCAGGCACATCAAACAGTGTATGCCCTTACAGACTTTCTGGTTTTATGCACTAAGTTTGGTATAAGTTTTGTGACTTTCCCCAATGCCGTCCCTTGCTGACCACAGTCCCAGACTGGGGTCCGCTAGACGCCCAACAGATAACTAAAGAAACGTGACAACTACAGGCAATGTATCATAATGAACTGGATCACTCTGAAATAAAGAACATTATTTGAACAACTGGCTAAAATTGAATGACGTTTGCAGATGAGATGTTATTAAATGGGTTATCAATGATCCCAGCTACTCAGGAGGCCAAGGTGAGAGGATCTCTTGAGTGTAGGAGCTCTACGCTGCAGTAAGCTATAATTGTACCACTGCACTCCAACCTGGGTGACAGAGAGGGAACCTTTCTCTAAAAAAAAAAAAGAAGAAGAAGAAGAATTTTAATTTATTTTTTTTTTATTTATTTATAGAGGTTTTTTTTTTTTTGGTCTTGCTGTGTTGCCCATGCTGGAGTGCAGTGGCTATTCACAGGCGCGATCCCATTACTGATGAGCATGGGAGTTTTGACCTGCTCCATTTCCGACCTAGGCCAGTTCACCTCTCCCTAGGCAAACTGGTGGCCCCCTACTCCTAGGAGGTCACCACATTGATGCCAAACTTAGTGCAGACACCCGATAGGCATAGCGCACTATGGCCCAGAACTCCTGGACTCAAGCGATCCTCCTGTCTCAGACTCCTGAGTAGCTGGGACTAGAGGCATGCGCCACCATGTCCAGCAGCAATATTTTAATTTAAAAAATATGTATCAGTGTTAATGCTCTCCCTTTTATGGCTATATCAGAGCGTCTATGGATGGTGGAACCTCATGTGATTCAATTATTTTCTCAAATAGTTCAGAGGGGAAGGTCTTTGTATTGCACCTAGAACTTTCCTAAAAGTGGAAATTATTTCAAAGTTAAGAAAAAAAAGTATGGCAAAAAAGAACTTCTATGCTGGTTTATAATCAATGCTGCATGAAGGATAATAACTTCATCATTATAAAAATCATAATTAAATAAAAATAATTTATTTTCATATTACAGTATCTTTCTTATTTCATGGTAAATGTCAGACAGACACACTCCTTTTGCTGTAACAACACTTGTACTGTTTCAGTTCTGCTAGGGTCCCTGATTTTATTGGAAAGGCAGTAAGTACTACAGGATGAAAAGTATAAAATGGAGAAAAACGTACCTCAAGGCAGCTGTGGTGTGAAGCTAAAGGTGAAGAACTTGTAATCAGAAGTTCTACATTTGAGTCATGACCTCAGCTCTAACTAGCTCTGAGACACTGAGCAAGTGATTTATGCTTTCTGAACCTTAGTTTTCTCGTCCATGAAATGAGAATAAAAATGCTTACCATGAAGGATTCCTGGAAGAATTTAAAAAGATAATGTTTGTAAGAGTACTCTATTAAACCTAAGGAAATAAATAGATATGTGTATTTTATATGTGTATTTATATATATTAAGGATTAAGGAGAAAAATACTGGATTCAGACAAAAAAACCCACATTAACGTATAATAGTGCAGAAATCAATTTTAACGTTTAAAAAAAATGTCACCTTAACTCCTATTGGAAAATTCCCTACAGAAATCTTAAAAATTTTAAATTCTATATTACCATCTGAGCTAAAAGAGCTAGAGTCAAATTTTCACAGGCCACCTAGTAAAGAATAAGTTACTTTATTTTTTTTTTATTTAAGTAGGGATTTACTTTTGTAACTCAAAGATGGAATTTAATGTCCCCTATCTTGGTAACAATAATATAAAACAATGGAGATCCTTGAAAGATGCCATTAGGTCATTTTTCACTTGAAATCCATAGATTACTTAAACTGCCTTGTTTACAACTAAAGAGATTACAGTTCTATTTCTCAGTAAACTACTAAAAGAAGTTCTAGATTTAGAAATCCAAGACAAAAAAATCACACCAAATCAACAAAGCAAAATTATCAAATATTTCACTATTTCTATGTAATTTTTTTTACCTAAAAAGCCAGATGAGATGGCAGGTGCCTACAGTCCCAGCTACTCCAGAGGCTGAGGCAGGAGGATCACTTGAGCCTAGGAGTTTGAGAGCTCTACTCTGATAACTTGGAGGTCACACCCTGGAACATTCATCAGCACATCTCTATAACGCAGTCCCAGAGGAAGGCTGGGATAACATGTCGTTCCTAAAAACTTCACTAATACCTGCACCTACTCTCATAATCCAGCAGTTTGGCCTCTTCCATTCTCCCTTAGGATAAACTACATCTCTGAAACTAAATGCAATGGTTAAGATGTGAATTATGGTAACAAAACGATTGCTCTTCACATATAAACAGAAAATCAAACCTAAGAGAGTAACATTAAAACTATTCACCAGTTATCAACTTGACTTCTCTGGCATTACTGAATTACCACCAACAGATACTGTGTGGTGAACTGAGCATGCAACATTAGCACCAGACCACCTGGGCCAGAATTCTGTCTCTGCCACATTAGCTGGGCCTAACTGGCTTGTGGCAAGTTACTTAAAACTTCCTATACCTTGGTTCAGCTCCTGTAGTACAGTGGTCAAGGCGCCAGTCACAGATACCAAAAATGGTGAGTTTGAACCTGGCCCAGGCCAGCTAAAACAACAATGACAACTGCAATAAAAAAATAGCCGGGCATTGTGGTGGGTGCCTGTACTCCCAGCTACTTGGGACTGAGGCAAGAGAATTGCTTAAGCCCAAGAGTTTGAGGTTGCTGTGGGCTGTGACGCTACTGAGGCACTCTACTGAGGGTGACATAGTAAGACTCTGCCTCAAAAAAAAAAAAAAAAAAAATCCTTCCCATACCTCAGTTTGCTCTTCTGTAAAATAAGGATCATAATATCTCCCCACAGGGCAGTTGTGAAGACTAAATGAGATAATGCAAAAAGCATGCAGCATGGCACCTTGCACATAGCTAGAGCTCTATGTTAACCACTACCCCACCCAGCACCTAAGCATAGTGTCTGGCTCACAGCAAGTTTTAAATAAAGTGAAAAACTATTGTGCAATCATCCTGGATCTTGCCTATCTTTAAGAGTTAAGATTCCATTCCAACAATAACTTTACACTGGAAAGTCACCATCACCCAAAGCAGAAGCATTCTATACCCAAATTATGCCTTAGCAAGAATAGCAGACATAACTCCTGATATTTCTAACTCATATCTGAGTAAATTATTTTAATGTGAGAAAAAGATTATAATGCAAGATTAGAACAATCTGTGATCACAACCCATTTAAGGAGCAGAGTAGGTCATCTAATTTCTTATACAAAAATAAATGGAAATAACTACATGTTGCACCTTGCAATTGTATTAATTGTAGTTTTGGCTTGATGCCCAGCTTATTTATTTATTTATTTAGAAACAGAGTCTCACTCAGTGACCTTGGGGTTCAGTGCCATGGCAACACAACTCACACCAACCTCAAATTCTTGGGCTCAAGAGATCCTCTTGCTTCAGCCTCCTGAGTAGCTGGAACTACAGGAGCCCACCACAATGCCTGGCTAGTTTTAGAGACAGGGTCTCACCCCTGCTCAGGCTAGTCTTGAACTCCTGAACTAAAGCAATCCACCTGCTTCAGCCTCCCAGAATGCTAGGATTATAGGTGTGAGCTACTGCACGGGGCCCAACACTGGGCTCTTGAACCACACCTAACTCTGTGAAACCAGCGACCATCTATCCAGTCCATCTTAATCCCTAGCAAATAGGATACTAATTCTCTGTTATAGAATTGGTACTCAGTGACTACTTGTTGAGGAATAAATGTGCTACTTAAAATATGAAATCATATCATGCTTGTTGGTTTAGCAACTAGACAGAGCTGATGTCCTTCAGCCATGCTTTAAACCAATAAACAGCCCTTTCTGTTTGTTCTGATTGGGACTACAGGAAAAACATTTACTGAGCAGAGTAGTCCTTACATTCACCAGTAATTGTGATCCCTCATGATTCCAATTGTAAATATATGCCCCAAACAGTATCTTGTTACTTCAATACAAGAAATCCACGGAATTGCCCCCAACTCCTCCCCATTAAAGACCATTTTTTTATTTACTTTCTTCCTGTTTTTCAGATATCTTTGAAATTTTCCTTTTTACACACAGGAGTTTTTAGATATACAGACACCGAGCAGAGAGATCCTTAGAAGTCACCTAATATAACACCTCCATTTTCCAGATGCCTCCAAAGACAACCACATGTGAAAGCAAGTCACGCTGTCTACACCCTAGAGATATTTTTAAAGACCACAATGACAAATTCGAATCTTAATGACATTCAGAAACAAGAAAAAGGTGCCATGCTTATCCGCACCTCTACATGCCCAGGGGCCCAGATGGATTCTGCAGATCACCCAGGCAGAAGTAGTTCCAAATTTATTCCTTCATTTTCAACATTGGTGAGGGCCTTCTGTGTGTCAAACACAATTCTTGGTACCTGACACACACCAGCAAACAAAGAAAGATTACTGCTCATGTGGCAGTCATCTTTCTTGCTACACTTCAGCAAAAATTCAGAGTAGTCTAAGAAAACAGAAAGAAGAAAATCTATACCTTATAATAGACCACATAGGTGCTCTATAAAGAATAGCAGCACTCCATAGCACCTTAGATACTACGAGGCCAGCGGTTCTCAAACTTGGGTGTGCTTCAGTATGGGGTGGCCTTGGGTGGCCTTCATTGGTATGCTTCAGTATGACTTGCAGGGGTCCTCAAACTTTTTAAACAGGGAGCCAGTTCACTGTCCCTCAGACCATTAGAGGGCTGGACTGCTAGAGTTCACTGCTAAGCAGGACAGGCAGTGGTAGCAAAAACACCCAGCAGGCGGGATAAATGTCCTAGGTGGGCTGCATGTGGCCTGCGGGCTGTAGTTTGAGGATGCCTAAGTCTTAGAGGACTTGTTAAAACTCTGAAGGCTGAGCTCCAGCCTCTAACATAGAGGATTTGCTCCCTATTTGGAAAACATTTTTCACACATCCAAATGCCATGCTAAAAGAATATTTTCCTTGAAGGGTTTTTAACCATGAGGATCAAGTTTAGTCTCAGAAGAACTCTATTTTTTTTTTAAGTCTATGAGCTAGAAGTATATACAGTACAGTAAGATCTAAATAACAGTGATTGGACTGATAATCTTTTTATGTACTAAATGAATTTTTATCATAAACATGAAATATTTTTGTTATATGCAAACAAAAAGTTAAACTTCATTTAAAAATTAGTATCTATTAAAAAGTCTTTAAATTAGAAAATGATAAAAAGTCATTAATTTATATACTGCATAAATTAATACTGAATGATTTTCTTCCCTAGGACATAATTCAAATAACTCATTTTAGCATTTTAGACTAAACCTGTTTGGATTAAAGATTGATAACAGTGGGAAAAAAAACACCAGATTTTAACAAAAAAATAATAAAACCAAAACTATACTTATTTCGGTAACTGTATTAAAATCGTATTTATTATTATTCCACATGGCAACTGTTTTTCTCTATACTGTTACTTTTCAACACATGAATGGAAGTGATTCTCATGATTCCAGACAAAGAAATCAAAAACTGGTTTAATTCTATTTCTTGAAAGAAAAATAAAACACTTTTAAGCTTTGGAAAATTATGGCACATCTTCCACATATACACAGTCACACAGCCATATATCCACAGCAATACTAAGGTAAAACACACCACCCCACCTGTGTCCACAACCTTCAAGGATCTTCCATTTTCTAACATCCATGTTCCAGAGATAGGACTAGAATTTAATCTCCTAAAGGATAGTGGCTAAAACAAATCAACTAGATGAGGAAACCAACTGTCTAAGTAAAGACAGAAGACCCTCTCACTATTTTTTTTTTTTTTTTTGAGACAGAGCCTCAAGCTGTCCCCCTGGTTAGAGTGCCATGGCATCACAGCTCACAGCAACCTCCAATTCTTGGGCTCAAGCAAGTCTCCTGCCTCTGCCTCCCAAGTAGCTGGGACCACAGGCACCGGCCACAACGCCTGGCTATTTTTTGGTTACAGCCATCATTGTTGTTTGGTGGGCCTGGGCTGGATTCCAACCCGCCAGCTCAGGTGTATGTGGCTGGCACCTTAGCCGCCTGAGCCAAAGGCACTGAGCCTACCCTCTCACTATTGAACTAAAATTCCAGAACCTCTTCAAGTCTGGACTGTTTAATTAGAACACTTTGTTGTGTTACATACAACTTATAGGCAATGCCTCAAAATTAGCCTCTAAAAATCACTACAGATACAAGCTAAAATTACCTAGGTGTCCACAAGGTACCAAGCACTTTACATGTATCTGCTCGTTTAATTTCTAAACCACCTAAGAGGTAAGCACCACTACAATCACCATTTTACAGATGAAGAAATTTACGCACAGAGTCACAGATTTGCTTAAAGTCACAAGGGTAAGAAGATCCAGGATACAAAGACATTCAAGATATACTACTTAACCTAGGATCCTTAACACTTGGTTTGAGCATAATTTTGCTGTTTGAATTACAAATTTTTCGCATTTTAGGAAATCTGGACCAACTTTTATTGTCAGTAGTGTTTTAACTAATAAGAATAAAAAGGGTGAACTAATGCTAATCTTTGTACATCTAAAATCACACTATACTTTTAGCACTCACAGACCTGATAACTTCACCAGCGCGGCCACTTTGGGGATACAGTTGTGTTAAAGTTATCTACAGAAACCCAGCAGTAAAACGCAGAAGTACTCTATGAAGAAGGGGAAGAAATAAAGTTTTTAACTGGTTTTGTTGGGGGCGGGGAGGTGTTTCAGCGGCCAGAGAGTATAGAGTGAACAGGTTGGAAGACGAAACGCTAATCCTTTACCATTCCTTCGCTCACAAAAATAAAGCTTGGTGGCAAAGGCAGGCGGCGTCGCTGTGCCCAAGAATTACACCTGTCGGGTTCTCTGAGGTTCGGGTTCGGGTTAGTGGGGGGGACCCAAGGCCACCGCTCTCCGTGAGGGCAGGAACCCCCCGGGGACCCACGGCAAGAGCCCAGGCGGAGCGAGACGCAGCGGAGAGAGGAGGAGACCAGCGGGCCCCTTACCGAGCTCGGTGCCCCGATCGCGCGCGGACATGGCGCGAGCCGCCCCGGAGCCGCCAGCCCGCCGGTACCGCCTCACCCTGCGCCGTCCCTTCCTCCTTCCGGCCTGCCCGCGGCGCCCGCGCTCGCCCCGCCCCCGGCCCGCTCCGGGCGGAACTGCTGACGCGCGCGGTCAGACCCTGGGCGGGAGCCTCTGCGGTCCCGCCGCTCCTCCCCAGTCCACAAGGTACGGAACTGGAGCGCTGACTAGCTCCGGGAAATAATGCCGCCAGCATGCGTTTGAAAATGCTTACGTTGCCAATTGCACTGCAGGAAAACAAAACTCTCAACAGTTAAGATTAGATAACTAACCGGAGACGATCCCTCCCACGTCTGTCCAAGCGCGAAGCTCTGGAGCCTCAGACCTGAAATGTAAGCAGTGATCTCATGGCCTTAGATGATCGTAAAATCAAGGACGGCAGAGCACACTAGGAATTTGGACTTCACGAAGAGAAGCAGCTATGAAGAGCAAGGGCTTAGGAGTGAGAAGACCGGGTTTCTCAGTCTAGCTCTTGCAGTAATTAAATGTGGTGGGGCCAAGTCAACTGCCTTTCTGAGTTTCATATACGCCATCTGCAAAAGATGATCGGGACAATCTTGGATCACTAAAATTCTATGTATGATCCTGTGATACTAAGATCTACTTCGGTCTGTCTTCCGTGGGACAAAGAGTTTAAAATCGTCCAGAATCTCTCCACAGCGTCAATACAGTCAACTCATCTGCACTCAATTAAAAGCATCTCTGAAGGAAAGAAAACTTTTTTTTTTTTTTTTGAGACAGTCTCAAGCTGTCGCCCTGGGTAGACAGTGCCATGGCGTCATCATAGCCCACAACAACCTCCAACTCTAGGGCTCAAGTGATCCTCTTGCCTCAGTTTTTCTATTTTTAATAGAGATGGGGTCTCACTCTTATTTAGGCTGGTCTCAAACCCTTGAGCTCCAGCAATCCACCTGCCTCATCCTCCCAGAATACTATGATTACAAGCGTGAGCCACCATGCCCAGCCTACAGTGAACTTCTTGTTATGGCTTGGCTACCTTGAACCAGTTATTGTGCTAAGTGCTTTCAGATGTCTGATAGCATTTGACTTTAAGAACAATCCGACCATGTATGTATTGTATGTCCATTGCTATACCTACAGACACCATGCAAAGCTGTGTATATACCTAGTATATAACACAGCACATAGTAGATGTTCAATAAATGGGTGTTATTAATGGTGTTGTCAGGTTTGCAGAATAATTATTGAGCTATTTTGAATAGGAAAAGTTATTCTTGTTTTACTCCTCTACACTGAGCGAATTTTTAGCCTTGTATACACACAGCTACTGTTTAATGTTTTGGATGTGTCCAGAGCTTATTCATACATGTAATAGCATTTTTCTTTATTTTTATTTTAACCCTAAGATAGAGAAAAACAGGCCCTGAAAGCCTAGAGCTGGCCTAAAGCTCATAACTAGCCTATGCTATACCCTAGCCTAGTGGAACATAAACAACTCCCCCCCCCCTGCAGTTTTTGGCCAGAGCTGGGTTTGAACCTGCCACCTCCGGCATATGGGGCCAGCGCCTTACTCCTTTGAGCCACAGTTGCCGCCTGGAACATAAACAACTTTATAGATCATGAGCAGCAGCCAAGGTCACTGTGACCATAATGCATCAATAAAAACAAGACTATGCATAGTTATATCTGATGACCATAAAAACATGAATATTGTCCAAACATGCCCCTGTCTTAATATGTAACTGTCATTTCTTTACCCATTAGTTCTAGCCTCACTCCATTCTTCTTGTGTTTTAGGTAAGAATAAAGATACTGACTTGGCACCTGTAGCTCAAGCAGCTAAGGCACCAGCCACATACACCAGAGCTGGCAGGTTCGAATCAAGCTCAGGCCTGCCAAACAATGACAACTACAACCAAAAAATAGCCAGGCGTTGTGGTGGGCAGCTGCAGTCCCAGCTACTTGAAAGGCTGAGGCAAGAGAATCACTTAAGCCCAGGAGTTGGAGGTTGCTGTGAGCTGTGATGCTAGAGCACTCTACCCAGGGTGACAGTGTAAGGCTCTGTCTAAAAAAAAAAAGAAAGAATGAAAGAAAAGAATGAAGATAGTCTAACATAGAATTATCACCATTTCCTGCCAGCATCCAATCCAGAGGAAGGCCTCACTTCTTGAACCCTCTTCAAATCACCTACAACAAGCCCATATCCTATGTCTTTTCTTTTTTTTTTTTTCCTATGTCTTTTCTAACACCCTTTTATGGAAACACTTCACATTTTCCTGTGGTTAAGCATTATCCTTTTGTCACAACAAGTCAATAAACCCAGCTTTGTGCAACTACAGGTGTATTCTTCATGATCTTTGGCTGAAGTTCATTGACATCCCTAAAAGATACAAAGGCAATGAATGAAATTCTATTTTTAGGGGTAGGTATAACTCCAACCCAGATTCCACTTATTATGTAAATTTATTAAAACAAACAAAAAAAAAACCTTGTGATATCCTAACTTAGCTGAAAAAAAAAAAATAGATCAAGGCAGCCTCATAAAGCAAACATGTCAGCAACATATCTGACAAGAATTTCTCAAGGACTATTTCTAAAATTTACCTGTTGCACAATACTAATCTAGGAGTAATCTATATCAGTGATTTTTAACTGGTGTGCTGTGAGGGGATCTTAAGTGTGCCACAAAAGTTTTTAAAGATCATTATTTTCAAAAGTTCAAAGCACAGTAAATATATTCTTTATAATTTACTTTGATCAACACAATTTAACTGTGCTACGGAAGTTTAACTACAGGTTCAACTGTGTCATGAAATAAAAAAGATGGAAAACCACTCATCTATGTAGTTTAAATGTTAAATTGGCAGCATTCAGAGAGATAGTAGGGGTAGTATGTGAAAAAAGTTTCTGGCTCTGCACTGGTAGCTCAGTCGGTAGGGTGCCAGCCACATACAGAGAGGCTGGGGGGTTCAAGCCTGGCCCGGGCCTGCTAAACAAATGCAACCAAAAAATAGCCGGGCATTGTGGTGGGCACCTGTACTCCCAGCTACTTGGGAGGCTGAGGCAAGAGAATCGCTTATGCCCAAGAGTTTGAGGTTGCTGTGAGCTGTGATGCCACAGCACTCTGCCAAGGGCAACATAGTGAGACTTTGTCTCAAAAAAAAGAAAAACAAAAAAAGTTTCTTTAATGGAGAAATGTTCCCAAGTTTCACTTTGTGAAAGTTCTTTTTAAATTTATTGCCTTCTGAAACTTCTGAAGTATCCCTAAGGCAAGACCTCTCAAAAAAAGATCTTAAGACCACTACACTAGAATCACCTAATAGCTTTTTTCTAAAGCAGATTCTAGACTGCATCACAGCTCTATAGAATCAGAATCTCCAGGACCCGTTGGAATATATATTTGTAACAAATTCCTTCAAATGATGTTTATGTAAAAAAAGCATCAACCTAGAAGCAGAGGAGAGTAAGCTATGCAGACTTAATCTGGAGCCATAGCCCAAAGTAGCTCTTACAAGAGTGAAATTGTCTTTAAGGCATTATTATACAGAATGCCAAAAAATGTTTACTCATTTTAAGAAAAGAAAAAACTATTACATTTGTAAGACTCAAGTCATGTTTTACTTCTGCAATTACAAGAGGTGTTCAACATGACTTGTATTCTTATCAGTATATACCGTTATAATTTTAATAGTTTTTCCTTTCTTGAAATGTGTATACTTTTTTGGCACCTTCTGTATTTTTCACCCATGTATGTAAATTTGGTATGCTATTCCTATTTATGTTTAACACAAATTTGCAATTGCCAGATAAATTACCTGTCTTCCTACCCTCCTCATTCCTTCAATTAAAATTAAAGCTCTGTAATATATATTTGCCTTGAAGCTTTTAAGACTCTAGTCCCAGAAAATAAGAGTAATACAAATGTTAAGTTCCAAAAGGCCTGGACCATTTGTTGGGTTTGCACAGGGTTTTAATAGAGTATTTGGCACAGTAAGCTACGAATATTTGCTAGATAAATGAATATTGCTGTCTTTGCTATTTTTCTTATACTGCCTATTGTTTTATGCCCCTAATCCAACTTAATTTGATGCAGTCTCTAATTCTATGATTTCTAAGGGTTATTCACAGGTTCATTAGAAAAATAACCATTTAGACTATGGGTTGTCAGCAAGTATTTCTAGGTTAGATGGGGAAAAGTGGGAGGACTCAGGAAGAATGTGAATATTAGGGTTAAATATTTAAAAACTTGCAGAACACCTAATTCCTAGTTCTTGGTAAAATGAGAAAAATAATTATCCTGAGTCTTTTATGAAGCTAATTTAGTCAATATAAAGAACAGTCGTTCATTCTGAGACAATGTTGTTCACTTTATTTTGTGAAGATTGTGATGGTGGATAGTTTCTTTTTTTAGCTGTACTCTTTACTTGGCAAAATAAGCAAACCATTCTATTTTGTCACCTACATGCACACTATTTTTTAAAGTCTATTGGCCATGAAACCCAAAAGTTGGGAATCACTGATACAGTATGTATTACTGATATTAAATGCTTCCTATGAATTATGCCTTTACAGCAATTATTTGACAATAAAAAAATCTATATTTCTCCCCCCAAAAATCTATGTATGGGGCGGCACCTGTAGCTTCAGTGCCACTTACACGGAAGCTGGCAGGTTCAAACCCAACCCCGGCTAGCTAAAACAATGACAACTACAACAACAACAACAACAAATAGCTGAGTGTTGTAACGGGTACATATAGTCCCAGCTACTTGGGAGGCTGAGGCAAGGGAATGGCTTAAGCCCACAAGTTGGAGGTTGCTGTGACACCACAGCACTCTACCCAGGGTGACAGCTTGAGATTCTGTGTCAAAAAAAAAGAAAAAAAGATCTATGTATGAAAACTGTTTCCTATCTCTACAAATAAACTGAGGCTCAGAGGACTAGACATGGTGGCCTCACACCTGTAATCTCAGCACTTTGGGAGGGTGAGACTGGAGGATCACTTCAGGACAGGAGTTCAAGACTGGCCTGAACAATACAGCAAGACTCCATCTCTACAAAAAATAAAAGAAAAAAACAAAAAGGTCAGAGATATTCATCTGTAAGAGCTATTGGATGGCTTAAAACCTGAGCAATATAACCCTACATACCACAAACTTACTGCTCCCTCCTGTCTCTTGGAAACCAAACTTAATTAGACAAGCCCCTTAGCCTCTCTGAAATTCAGGGTTATCACCTATCTCATTGAGTTTTTAATGTTAAAAAGTAACATATTTTAACATAAAAATCTAACATAAGGCACTTAATACTTCCATACTCATCCTTAAACAAAGCAGTTATTTTCCACTTGACCAAGTTTCACTCTCATTAAAGTGATTCAACCTGTGAAGTATTATTACTGTTCATTAGCATGGGCATCCTATAGGTGCACACTTAGGTCTATTTCTAAAGGCAAATTTGTTAAGATACCTCATTTTTCCAGGAGTTCTACTGACCTAGTCACATTGATGTAGGTGACACTATATAGATAAGCAAAGCTAAGCTAAGCCTCCTTCTAATAATCTTCTTGCTCTTTTTTTCGGCATTCCCTGAGTGTAAGAGACCACACAGAAACTTATAACCTAATAGAAAATGTTTTTTAAGATATTAATGCCCTAGGTGTAAAACATAAGCAAAGTATATAGCATTTTCCCTTCATCTTTTTCAATATCTCTTCTGAAAAATTATATCCATTTTCTTCTCACATTGTTCTCAAAGAAAAGGCAGCTAAACTAATGTTTCCATTAAGCAACTACTATAAATTGTAACCTGCACATTAACATATATTGTGGTACATCTTTACTATGCTATCTTGTAGCCATTAAAAGGAATATGTTGTACTTTATTTTACTGACAAGAGAAATAAATGACCACACTCAATCCTGGTTTCCTGGAAGAAACCTTTAGATGACACCGAGAATTAATGATTCATAAAAGGTAAATTACTAATACTAGGTAGGAATTTGGGATACAACAATTTACTTACCGGGCATTAGGACCTATAGAGGAGATGCTGGAGGATGAAACCAAGTGAAAGCTGGATTCCTCCTAGGTAACTAAGTCTCACACCAGCTGAAGATGTCCATGAGTTTACTGGAGAGGCAAGGTCTCTGAGTAGGCTCCTGCCATGTTTGACTCTTCAATGAAGAGGACAGCCTGCTGCATGTGGGCTAACTAGAAAATAGTCTTGATGGTCTGACATAATTGTCTGCTGGTGCTAAATCAGGGACTTGACTCAGCACTCACACCATACCTACCCACCTTCGTAGGCAAAGGGAGTATGGATGAAGACAAAAAACATACAATTTCATATAGTGTTAACAACTATGCAAAAATTGGACAAAATAGGGCGGTCCCTGTGGCTCCAAGGGGTAGGGCACCAGTTCCATATGCTGGAGTGGTGGGTTCAAACCCAGCCCCAGCCAAAAACAAACAAAAGGACAAAATGGTGACAAGAGAAAGGATACAGAAGAGCTTGAGGATTAGATCACATGGGTTAGCCATGAAAATATTTAGATAACAGTGAACCAAGAAACAGAAACAGCAAAGGGCCTTGAGACAGAAATGAGGCTACTATGGGTAGAGTACAAGCAAAGGAAGTACGAAAAGATCACAAAAGGAACCAAATCATAG
Source organism: Otolemur crassicaudatus (assembly GCA_963574585.1). NCBI lineage: Eukaryota > Metazoa > Chordata > Mammalia > Primates > Galagidae > Otolemur > Otolemur crassicaudatus. The sequence continues at coordinate 1,131 of CAUYQS010040674.1, read as the reverse complement.
CAACAGCTTGATAGAATGGGAAGCCATAAAGTTTCTAACACGGAAATCGCCTGATCTCTTCAAATCCTAACCCTTCCTACTGTGTAGCAGATGGATAGGACAAGGGCTAGGTGAGGGAGGGAGAGAGGAAGAAAGGGAGGGGCAAAAAGGAACCATTAGGAAGGCACTGCCATCATCTAAGGGAGAAATAAAGGCAGCCTCGCCTAGGGTGGAAACAATGGAAACAAGGCAGAGAGTGAGTAGGAAGAGCCCAAACCACTTGCATGGAGGCTAGATCTACAGATTAGAGGCAGTGACTTCCATGCCTTTCAGTTTGAATGAGTATAGGCAGTTTCAGTTACTGGAATGAGGAACAAGTTGAGGGAGAAAGAGTTAATTGAAAAATCAAGATTTATGTTAGATAGGCTATGAGAGGCATTATTGAAGGTTAAAGTAAAGCACTCACAAAGTGCTCAGAGAGGCAAGTTGGAGAGACAATTTAGAAGGTTATCAGAAGATACCGAATGCCATAATACTAGGCAATTTTCTTCCTTTGGAGAGAGTAGAGCTAGAAAGTATAGCCCAGATCTGAGGTCAAGAAGAAAAGAACTGTTAAATATAGGAACAGTATAGTAAGGTAGGAAGAAAATCAGGAATGTGGTTTTATAGAAGAAAAAAAAAGAAAAAACACATATATATAAAACAAAGTACTGCTGAGAGTTTATTAAGATGAGGAAGTGACCACTGGATTATAATCATGCAGGACATTAGAAACTTGGCAAACACAATTTCAGTAGATACTTGAACTTTTCCTTAAATTCTGCCTCAGGAATCTACTATTACAAAGTGTGGTAGGCAGACTAAGGGCCCCCAAAGGTGTCTATATCCTAATGTCTGGAACCAACAAATGTTATCTTACATGGTAAAGGGACCTGCAGATGTGATTAAAATAAGGAATTTGAACTAGGAAGATTACAGATTACCCAGGCAGGCCTAGTGAAACCATAAACCTCTTTCTTTTTTTTTTTTTTTTTTTGAGACAGAGCCTCAAGCTGTCCCCCTGGGTAGAGTGCCGTGGCATTACAGCTCACAGCAACCTCCAACTCCTGGGCTCAAGCGAGTCTCCTGCCTCCGCCTCCCAAGTAGCTGGGA
>CAUYQS010040673.1:0-19582 GCA_963574585.1 Otolemur crassicaudatus | reverse complement strand
TCCCCCTGGGTAGAGTGCCATGGCATCACAGCTCACAGCAACCTCCAACTCCTGGGCTCAAGCGAGTCTCCTGTCTCCGCCTCCCAAGTAGCTGGGACCACAGGCGCCCGCCACAACGCCCGGCTATTTTGTGGTTGCAGCCGTCATTGTTGTTCAGTGGGTCCGGGCTGGGGATTCGAACCCGCCACCTTAGGTGTACGTGGCTGGCGCCTTAGCCAGTTGAGCTATAGGCGCCGAGCCAGTCTTTCTTCTTTGATGCAACATTTATGCTGCTTTTATCCATATTTACCAGGCCACACATACACATCTTTATGGTAGGAGAGCATCGTCCTCCTTCCTTTAACATGAATGCTGGGTAGTTGAGGAGGAATGGTTTCTATTTCTTTCTTTTCCCCCTTATCCTTAAGCAATCAGGTTTTACCTTTGCCAATGAAAATACTGATCCCATGTGGATTAAAGGATTCTTTATCAAATCCATCACTGATTTTCAGTGCTTGTGCTTTTGGGTTTTGCTCATTCAGATCCATCAAGAAGATTTTTCCTGGCTCATCTGGTGCAAAGTTTGGCATGCCTGGGTATTTCAATCCCTTAAAAAAATAGAGAATAAGTATGCACACATATACATACCAAAACCACATTTTCATACGGAAACTAAAATCTCAACGCCAAATAAAAATGTTCAAAGTTCTAAGTTTCACTTACATTTCTGGGATTTTTCATTCTGTCAGCTGTTGCCATTATCTGATCTGCGGGGGTTATTGATGTCATGTAAGCATTGGTTAGGAATATGGGAAGAAACATATTAAAGATAAGAAAGAACTTTTAATTGAGAGAGAAGGAGTTAAGCAAAAAAATGTAATGGAAGGAATTAGGAATGTCACTTTGTGTAAATCCCTTGGCCTGTCTAAGCTCATGTTTCTAGCTTATAAAGTGAAGAAGTTAAAATATGTGATTGTGAGAGTCTTTCCAGTGCTGATATTCTATAACTAATTTTCCTCAAAGCAGATAAAAGGAATGTGTGGTTTAATTTTATTGCTACCATCCCTGCATTGATTAGATTAGATAGAGCAAATAGTCAAATCAACAAAGAATGAACTTAGGGGTACCAGATTTATAAGGTCTACTGGTTTTGACCTATTTAGTTTCTATGGACATGTTTGAATAGTCTGACATAAAAGCTACTCCTTAAATGTTGCAGGAAGTTTGTTCCAGTCCCTTTCTACTAGTAGGACTGGGTCAACAATAGACACACTGAATGTATTGAGCTTCTGCTGTATCCAAGTTCATCATGTCAAACCTTGTGGTGGGTTTATTCCATAAGAAATCCCAAGCAGTTCACTTTCTCCCCGTGTCTGTCATCTACACCCCAATGTCAATAACTTTAGATCTTCTCCTGTACCCTAATCTCCACTTATAGCCATTTAAATTTTCTCCTTCCTCCTTCTCTTTCTGTCCCTCTCCCTCTCCTTGCACGTGCATACACGTACACACACAAGTATGCGCTTATATTAATACTATTCCTGGCCCTTGCACTGCCCGCCTTCTTGGGATAGTCAATTTTTTCTGAACAACCCTACTCACGCCTTCCAGCTATTCCTAGAACAGTCCTTTAGTGCCCAAATCTGATGGCCCAGTGTTGTCTGTGGGAAAGCTCAGTTTTCCCCAGTCAGCACTGGCATGGCTGAAGCCCATCAGAGGAGGTGCTGTGCCCATTGCCATTCTGCTTAAGGGAGCACCCCTGGAGGAGGGGTTGGCCTGCCCCTACCCACAAACTTCTGCTTTTAGACTTCCATTCTATCGTCATCAAGGAGCAGACCCTCTTCTAAGGAAACATACCATTTCTCCTGTAAATAATTTGTCACCAAACTCAATGGCTCAGAGGATAATGGCTCTGGGAAAATATATGTCTATCAGGACATCTAATCCCACACCTAGAGGCCTAGAGAAGCAATTCGCTGAAATCCGTCAGATCATTAATTGTGTACCGCCTCTTTCTGCTACATCACAACAAAAAGTCTGAAAGAGAGAACATTGCTCAGGAAGACCACTTAATGCAGAACACTATGGCAAGTACTTTGGTAGTGTGGACGCATGTGCGGGCACTGTTAGCTACCAGAAAGATCAGGTGATCAAGAAATGGAAATAATCTGATAGTCAGGTAAGGATGGGGTACTGCAATCGAACTTGACCTAGATGTAGTGTCATAATGAATGAAACATTTCTGCTAAATGACCTCACGCTCACCTAGTTTTCTGTTCAAGCTGGTTGGGTAAAACTTTGTGGCTGCAAACATACTGTGTGCTAGTGATTACAAGCAATTCTTTTGATACTGTTCTCCAGTGAAAATGGTGAAAACCACCTGGAGGTGCAGGCATCCTATTTCTCCCAACAGATGACAGGTATATACGGACAGTCATTGAACTCTTCCATTGCCTTCATCCACCAGCATGTGGATTAAAGCACCTGCACCTGCCAGGTAGGATGTTAGGTGCTGCACGTGGCAACGCACACTTCAAAGTCCTGGTTTAAAGGATCTTGAAGTCTGGCAACAAGCAATTGCATCAGCATGGTATGGTCTATAATCTAAGCTCATCGAAGAGGCATTCCACCCCACAAGAGAAGACTCTCCCATGGAAAAACAGTGCTATCACAATGAGGCCTCACAGAGAAATAGGAGTGAGCTGGCAAAGGAGGTGATCTTTGCAGCAAAGAGGAGCATACCAAGCCCCAAGGCAAGGAAGACAATATCCTGGTTTGCACCTTTAAATACGCTAGAAATATTCCTCGCACTGAATTGCTCTCTAAATTATCAGTTTCCAAACATCTTCTAGGATAGCAAGAAAGGATGATAGGAGAGACCAAAAGAAACAAGGTCTTGAATTTATTATAGTGCAGAAAGATTAGCAGGAAGCAAAGTACATAATCCTTAGCCTATGAGTTGTTTGTTCGTTTACAAAGAGATCTATTATTTAGAACTTCATGCTAGCTTTTCTCATAAAATTATTTGTGATAAAAATATCTACTTTCTGTATAGCAATGATTCAGAACTTTTAGTTCCAGGGATAATAAAAAAAAAGCATAAGGTAGGAAGGACAAATATTATTTCATAACAGCAAAGAAATCTCTTGGATATAGAACAATCATTTTGAAGTGTCTATTTGGCATAACATTGAGAATCTAAACTGACAATAGAAAATTTAGGTTAACAAGGAAACAGCTTTTCTAGACCATTTTGTTTTATCCTTGATTTTGGAGGAAAAATAAATAAAATTCCTCTCCCACACAGCAGCAACCAGTACCAGCATTAATAGCACTTCAAAGTCCGGATGAAAACCTTACCCTACTCTACTGTGCATACTTAAGAATTCGTGAATTCAGGCCCTGGTGATTATATATGCCCCTATTCTTTTTGGCCAAAAATGTTTAGATTTAAAATTCATGACCTTAGGTGGTATTTTATTGGCAAAAAGTGGAAAATTAGACGAGCAATTCTGGCAGGGATCACACTGGAAACATGGTAAATCTACTTTTTCAAAATCTTAATCTCTGTCTCAGAGTACACTGATTTAACAAATACAACACAATTTTCAACTTCTCATAAATACACCTTTCTTTGTTTATCGACATTTGTCTTTGGTGAAGCTCTGTATTACCCCAAACCTGGGCCAGTGGCACGGGGAATAAAATGTGGGTTTTTCTCTACTTTCCTTTGAAAGACTCGGAAGGCGTGGCAGGAAACCAAGATGAAAAGTGCCCAGGGTTTTGAATCCAGTGACATGGCTAACGTTCCATCCAAAGACATTTACAGAGGTCCAAACACAGGCAGGCATAGGGAGGGGAATGTTAGTTAGTGAGAAGATGACTACCAGAAGCTGAGGCTCGGTCAAATGGCGCAATGATGGGGGTGGACAGCAACAGGACTGATCGGGAGACTGGCCTAGGGATTGAACGGAAATCAATCCACATTTATTGGGACCCTACTGAGTGTACAACTGCCCACAGGGAGCCCCCCAGCATGCTGCAGTCAAAGCTGGGCATTCCTGTGGTGTTTTAATTAGCCCTTCAGAATCCTTTTTGGCTTTGTTTGTTAACTGGTTTACCCAGAAGTGGGATAGAGGCAAGGGATCCATCTGGAAGCTCTAACCAACACCATTAATGCACTGTCTGTATGGCTATTGACGTGAGCATCAGAACAGCATGGACAATACTCACACTGGAGATAAAAGCCAGCCCACTAGGAAGTATATCAATATCTTCAGAGCCATATTCTGCAAAAGAAGTGTAGAATCAGAAAAATGCATTTATGAAGGCTTAGAAAAAGTAAATCTCACAGTCCAAACCTTGAACTTCTTTGTGAAACTACATTGAGTTTTTCAACCATTTACTTGGGAAACTATTAATTCTCAGGAATCCCACGGGCATGGTACTATATAGTAAAACCTGAGTCAAGCTCCTCAAACACTAAATTCTTGTTTTAGAACTCCATTTTTCAGAATAAAAGACAAATAACTAGAAAATAAACTCACGATGTAGATCTATTCTTTCAGTCACAATTTCCAGGATGTGTCCTGAGAGATTCAGCTAGATTCCCTGTACAAGGCTGGTCTACGGATGGAGTGAAGACATTTGGAAAGTTATCATTGTGAAGGTCTCTTGTTTGTTGCTGAGGCCTAAAACATTTATCATTTATCAACATTTATACAATGTTATTGGTAAATTAGTAATTGTTCTCTGTTATAAGAACAATAGGTTTTAGGGTGAACTCTTGAGTATGAATGAATGTGAGTTTAGTCAGATTTCTTCCTCACTGAGAGCTGGTTTTGAGCATTTTTCTATGAAAATAGACTTATGACAAGCAAGTTTTGAAGAAGAACAGGATGAAAAAAGAGGCTATCATGGCAAGAGAAAGCTACATATAAGAGAGAGAGTCATACATTCTTAAAAGTTGATGTTCACGGACTCTCATCCAGAGGTAAGGTCTAGATTCTCTCCTCTTGAACCTGGGTTGAACTTTGTAACTGCCTTGACAAATAGAATGAGATGAATATAATGACACACAGCAGTCAAGATCAAGTCATAGCCACAGTGGCCACTAGCACGTGCTCACTTGCACTCTCTCTGCCCCCCACCTTTCTCTATGGCTATCTTTATCTCTGTCTATGTCTCTATCTCTAGTCCTATCTCTATCTGTATCTCTCTCTCTCTCAAGGCTCTCTCTCAGATCTTGGAAGCTCTGAACCAAAATGTAAGAGGTCTGGCTATTGCAAAGCTACAGAGAGACCATGCAGGTGGAGAGAGATGCTGGAGGAGCTGCAGATGGTTTCAGTTCCTGGCCTTTAAGTTGGCCTCACTGATGTAAATGGAGGAGGGTGAACTGTCTCCACTCTGCCATGTCAAAATTGGAAATTCATGAGCAAAATAATTGTTGTTTTAAGTCACTAAGTTTGGGGGTGGTTTATTACGCAGTCATAGTAATTGGAACATGTGGAGAAATGGTTAGGTAGGGCAATGAGTTAGGAGGGTGTCAACAGGCAACCAGGGAAGAACAGGGTGGAGTCTGAAACAGTGGAACAAAGAAAATGCAAATTTAAAGCCAAAGTGTGTGTGGTGAGCAATAGGCACTGAAAATTAGGGGAGAGTGAAAGAGTTCATTTTCTTTGCTGCCTTAAAGATTCAAACTAATCCTCAACTCCTAATGGAAAAATTAAATCAACCAGAATTTTCCATTTCCCAAGTATTTTAGTAGATTGAGATTTGTATATATGGTACCTTGATGGTTATTTCCACCCAAGTGACATAGAAATGGAAAGAATCCAACAAACTGAATAAAACAATTTTTAAAAACACATTGGTTTTTGTAACAAGAATGTAACAGGTTGGTTATATTCTGCTGTTTCTCCTGTCCCTCTAAACCTTGCTTTCCTTTTACCGTGTCTTCTCCCCACGTCTCTCCTAAGTGTGACAGCTCCAGGCTCTGTCTGTCCTTGGCTCTTAGGGCAGAGCATTCATCCCACAGGCATGACCCACCCTAGTCCCCGTGGATCATGATGGATGGCTTCATCTTCCACCTGCTTGACTCTATAAGCTCTAAATCAAGCCCAAATCTTTCTCCCCAGTTCCAGATCTTTCTAGCCACCTGTACATTGGGCATTTGACTTGGTTTTTTCATTTCTTACATTCAGCAGGTCCCAAATGAACCTAGAGATTTCTCCCTTGAATTCACTTCATTTTCTATATTTCTACTTCTTTGGATGGTGCTTCTATTCCCCACATATCTACAGCAGAAACCTGCAGGGTATCTTTAATGCCTCCCTTTTCCCTTAATTTCCAAATTCAGTTGATCACCAGTCATTCAGGTTCTACAACTTCCTCCTGGGTTTCTATGATGGTTTCTCAATAGGTCAGCTTCCCTACTCTACAACCATCCTCTGCACTACTGACAGTTATTATTATTATTATTTGTAAGTACAAAGCTGACCTTGTCACTCTCTTATTCAAAACCTCCCAGAGGCCCACTCAGGATGGCAGTATTACCCTGAGGCCCTTTGGCCTGGATTTCAGTTCTTGCAGCTCCCACCCTCCACTCTCCATCCCAGCTGGGTGGGGCACTTACTGCTGTGCTGTTAGTAGTAAATTGTGCCAGACTCATTCACCTGAATGCCCGTGCACATGCACCTTTTCTTGGTACACTCAGACTTTTCTCACCCACGCTTATCACCTCCACTTGACCAAGATCCCAGGCTCTTGGTAGAAGCTTAGGGGTCTCCTCAGCCTATCCAAACTGCTTTCAGCATCTATTTTATGTAGATAAATGTTCACCTGTCAATACTTCCACCAGGACATTCTTCACATTGGGCTTTATCCCTCTGCTCATCTGTTCACTTCCTACTAGACATAAGCTTCTTGAGAACAAGGACTGGGTTATATTCAGTGTTATATCCATGCACCCAGCATAACACCTGCTTGTTTACTATAGAATCTCTTAAAAGCTTATTGCTTCCATAAATAAACACTTTTAGTTTTTGGACTTTGTCTTTGTTTTGAGGTTAAATTATTGATTGAGTGAGGCCGACCTCTGAGTCCATGATATCCTAAGGTGTGTGCTCTCTGGTTTGGCTCCTTCTCTCTTCCAAATAGCATTTTATGTATCTGTTATGACAGCATTAACCCACCTCAATAACTCACCTACATCACAGTGGGCATTCTACAGAGAAGTTGTGCCTGCTTTATTAACTTGCTCCATCTAGAGAGACGGAAACCTGGTGCTTGGCATTCGGAGATAGAAAAGAATCACTACACAAGACGGCACAATATTTCCACCCCTCCTGCCCCTGTCTCCACTGCACCTGCATCATGGGCATAGTGCACCTCAGCAACAGCGGCACCTGTGGGAGCAAGAGCCCTGGGACACCCCCTCTGAGTCTTTCCCAGGGACTCATTAGCTTGTGCACAGCCATCATTAAAAACACACTGCTAAGTCTAACATCCGTCTTATGAATAGGTTCCCACTGCTTTAGAGGCTGCCAAACCTACTGCTACTTGGCATCAATTCATTTCTTCAATCCGTTCCTTATGTCTCCAATCATCCCCTATGGGCAGTCTGAGAAAGGATCATACCGAAACATTTTTATCAGTGAATTTCATCGTTATCACTTCACATCTTGGACAGAAGTTCCTGACAACCAGCCAAGAAAAACAAATGGAACCTACTATGGAGGAAAAGCAAATCTTGGAGTCCTAAGAGGCTACAGAAGGGAGAAGGGAAGCTAGGAAGCGATCTAATATCCAGGCTGCCTACTTGATAATCCTGCCTAGTGAAAAGCCCTCAGAAGGCTATTTGAATTTCAAGTGCAGTTTTGATTGAATTCCAAGGACAGCCAGATAATTTCCTGGTTAAAATAATCCTTGAACCTCAAAACCTTGTATAAAAGATTGCTTGATATAAACAGATCTATGAGATATGATTTACAGAGGGAGATACATTTTACATTTCGACATTTTTTTTCTCAGAAAAAATATTGGGTAAGAAAAACAAACAGAACAGTTTCTTCTACCAATAAAATTAACCTCAAAACTCTGGATGTTGAAAAAAATACAAATAATCCTTTTTCTCCAGCTCTCTGACAGCCCACCATACCCTACCTAAAATCCTGTAGTGGTTTTCCATAGCTTCATAAAGCCTTCCAGTCGTTGACTAGTTGGGTCTTAGAAGTATTGTCTTGTTAGTTATCTGATAACGAATTAGATAACTAAATCTTTTGATCAGACTGTATTAAGTAATATTTAATCTGCTTGCATCTCAGATTTTCTGATGTTGCCATAATTCTTTCCTGGAGCTTCCACAGTAAAAATGTGTCTTCATTAGAGAACAAAAGGGGTGTTACCCAACAGAGAGTACAAGGCATTAAAAAAAAAACACACAAAAAACCACTCTGCTTCATAATCTAAGCCCATCACCCTCTGGTCCTGGACCATTAGGCAAGTAACTTAGTTCTTCATTGTGTCAGTTTCCTAATCTGCAAAGCACAATATCAGCACCACCCCCTTTACAAGGAATCACATCGATGTTAGCAGAGGAGTCAACAGCATACTCACTGATACTAGGCCTTTAATAAGGCAGCCTTTTTTTTTTAGATACATGTCAGTATTGTCCTACTAACTAATGACCTATAATTACTCCAATTGGTTAAGTTCTTCAAACATAAAATGTTAATATGCCAACATGAGAAGTAACATGACTTTTTTTTCTGTGTTCCCCACCAACTTCTCCCTATTTAAGTTATTCTATTCAAAATATTTGGATGATCAGAATACCAACCCACAACTTGTTTCTCAAATCCAGTTGCATCAGACAACTTGAGAGTCAGACTAGCCCTTATCCATCATCTAATTATCCCTCTGAATTACTTGGCAAGCTCATATCTTTTGAGAGATATAGATGTATGTGTAGCAAGTATGAATATTACTCCACACGATTAGTAAACGAGTGAGTGAATGTCACATTTTCTTATTTTTCAAATCAGATTAAATCTGATCCTGACTGCCCACTCCACTAAGTTGATGGGAAATTCAATCTGAGTCATGACTGGGTCTCTCTGTTAGGGCTGTGCAATGATTCTATGTGGGAGGGTAAGGACTTTTATTCGCCACTGGATTACGGCCAAGGCTATCCAATCCTTGTCCAATGCCATGCACAGACATGGACACTGGTCTTATCCCTGAAGATATCTTGTAGCTATTTCTTCTGAGGTCTTGTTTCTCCCCAAAATGCTGTCAGGTGGTGGGGCCGGGGCCCCTCTTAGCCAAAGAAATCCACGTTTTCTTATCCTTTCTCCATTAGAATTTCTTGAAGGAGCTCAGGTTTTTCAAAACAAAAGTCAGGAAGGGGGCTTTCTTCAGCTCCTTCAGCTTTCCAGCTGTCAGCACAAGCCACCTCAAAGATTATGGAGCACAAGGTTCAAGTTACTTTTTAATGTGTTTTTTTTTTTTTTAAGAAGTTGAGAGTTATAAAAAGGGCAGAAAACCAAAATCAGAAGTACTCTTTTTCTGTTTTTTTTTAATATAGCAAGAAAAATAAAAAATAAATTTCTATCACAAAATAAACTATCCTGTCACATTCTAATAAATAAGTCCCAGTCCTTGAGCCTAGGGAGTTTATAATCTAATAGTGAAAGACAGAACACTGCTAGCTCTGAAATAAGGCATGTGGTAGGTGTCATAAACGAATCAGAGTTTCAGAGTGCTGTGAGTTCAGAGGAAGGAGATGAATTTGCAGCTGATTTCAGCAAGCAGAGATGGAAGGATCAGTGCAGAGAATTTCATAAGCGAAGGTGAGAATGTGGAAGAACACATTCTCTAAACAGGGGACAAAATCTAGCCTGAATTTTTTTTTTTTTTTTTTTAGCAGCAGTGTCAGGAAGAAATGGACAAAAAAATTAAGACGGGTAACAGAAGACAGGGAGGAAAGTGAAATATCATAGAAGGGAAAAAAGGAGAATTTAGCAAAGGAATAGCCCAGAGTAGTCAATAACATTCTTTAAATGAGGGAGAGATGTCAGGAAGGAAATGGCCCGAGAAAAACCACACATTTTGGAGACCGGGGATTGGGTAGCTTGGGTAAAGTAGATGGGTCAGAGTTTCACTGGGAAACTCTAAAAACAGGTAACTACATGTGTGGGCAAGGCTCAGGCAGGAGAATGGCGACCAAGGAAATGTGCTCTTTCCTTCTGGTGCCTTGAAATTACCATGACATACGTACCGAGTCCCTCAATAAGGTGGCAGTTCTGAGGCTCCACTGGCTCTATATCTAGAGAAGCATTCATTATTTTTCTGTAGAGATAAAAACCAACCCTAAAGGTCAAGGCACAGCCTTCAAAAACTATGTCTTAATATGACCTTTAATCACCTTCAGATTGTTAATCTCCTTGTCGTAATTTATGAATGATATAATAAGAAATTAGGCACCTTTATGTTTCTTTACACAAGCAGGCATTATGTAACACACATGCATCAGCTAATCTCACCCAGTTATTGCTGAGAGACTAATATATAATCATACATAGCAAACACCTGCTGCCCAGATAAAAAACACTATTTAATAGCATGAGTAACTGAATATAATTAATTTAAATACACAAAATAGCATAATTAAATTTTCTAAAGTATTTCCTATTATAAACCTACACTTTCTCCCTTCATCCTGGTCTAGTCTTATCCTTTGAACCCTTCCTTCCAAATTGCCTTCCCAAAGTTCAACAGAGTCTGCTTAACTTTAGTATTTTAAATTTTATGCTGACTTACTTTTTAAATATGTAAATCCATTGAACTGACCACAATTTAAACACTTGGTCAAATTATTTTTCAATAGTATTCTCGTTTCTACAGTGAAATATTCTACTACATTATCAGGAATGATTGTGAATTTTTAATAAACTATATTTAGGGAGAATCTACACTTATACTTACCTTACAGTTGCTTATTAATAAACATCCATTAGATCGACTTTATTATTTTGTGATTATTTTACTTGGTTACACTAGGGGAAAATGTAACAATAAAGCTATCAAGCTGAACTAGAGAAAGTAGTACCCCAAATCACCAGGCCCCAGAACAGTGTCTAGACAAGAGCCCGTGGGGAGATGGGCGTCTATCAAGAGAGAGCCATCAAAACAACCTGAAGGTAAGGATGGCAGGGAGAGGCTTTACAGCCACTCAGGAATGGATTCCATTACGGTTCTTCTTTCTAGCCCAGTCCTGATTTCCCCCCGCCACCCCCCAACCGGAGACATTTCTAGAATGGCTTTCACCACTAGAGCTTCCACTTCTGAAGTTCAAGTGCTGGCAAAATGCCAGTTACCACCCGCAGGTTTCAGCCCACCATCCTGCTATTTGGCTAGCTCTCTGATAGGTACCCTGACCCAGTACTTCCCGGTGTTTAACAGGGCTTGGGCAAAGTTTCAGTCAGTTAGCCCATCCCCTTCTCCAAGTCCAGCGCCTCCCATGGACTGAATGTGGAGGATGACCTGTAGAAGGGGTCAGAAAACAGACGAAGGTATTTCCTCCCTACTGTTTTAGGAAAGGCAAGCAGTCAGGTCACTTTCCACGTAAGTTCAATGTGGAAAGGGATAGTTTTCGGCTGGGATTGAAGAGTGAGGTTCCAAAGCTGCTCATTCCTACGCATTAGGAAGGCAGTACCCGGCCGCGGTTGACCTAACTTGGAAGAGTTGGGGAAAAGAACCGAGGTCGACCCCCATCAAGGTACCACTCACCTAAACGCCAGTAACCTCTCCCCGATCAAGGCCAGGCTGGCCCCCAGCAGGGTCAGCGCCACTAGCTTCCCCATGCTGTCTGGGTGCTGGGGCTGAGCGCGGGCGCTGCGTCCTCCCCAGGGGCAGCGGGCAGGATCCGGCCCCGCCCGCCGATTGGTGCGCCCGGCCCCGCCCCCCGGCGCCTCCGGCCAGGTGCGGCCCAGACACGGCTGCGGTGCCACCCGCGGCCCCGCGGGAGTTCAAGGCCCCTTTACACTCCGGGGTACAAGCAAACCTCTCTGCGCGAGACCTAAGGCCAACTTTATGCACGAAATTTGACGCGCAAAATTTCTTTTCTCCAGGTCTCAATTTACAGAGAGTCAAGTCCTGGATTGCTGCCGTACTCCTGACTTGGAAAATTGGCAAGAACACTTGAGTGGCGGAACCGGCCGAGGGAGTTTGCCCCTAAAAGCTGCGGAATTCTACCTCTGCTCATCAAAGGCAGTGAGGGGGAAGCTGAAAGTGTTGGAGAGAGCGGGAATCTGGAGTTCAGAGCCTGAAACTTCGGGCCTCTGGAAGCAAGACCTGAGATCAAAGAGAATTGCTCCTGAGACTCTGGAAGGAGAAGGTAATCCGAGTAGAGAGCTTTAAATCAGCCTTCCCCAAGATTTGCGGCCCAGAGCCTGCTCTCCGGACCTTGAAGGCCCTGCCTACCTCAGAGTGCTCCGCGTGCTGGGTGTCCAGTTCAGAGCTTGTGGGGAGATGGGCTGCTGCTGCTTCTTTTTTTTTGTAGAGATGAGGGTATATTGCTATGTTGCCAGGCTGGTTCAATTGGTTGAGTAGATGGACTAGTATCAGTATCTGTCCCGATGGCTGATGGGATAAAGAAAATTCAGAGATGAGAAGGAAAAGTGGAAAAGGGAGGATGAGCAGAGTGGGGGAAAGGAAAGTGGTTTCCTTGGGAGTTTAGGTTTTCAAATATTGCTTGTTCCTTCTTTCTTTGGCGGGAGGAATGCACGCAGCCCAGGTTGGAGGGAAGGAGGTAAAGATGAGGAAAAGCTTGAGTTTGGGCAAAGGAGCACGTGTAAGCATGATCTATTTTTATTTATCAACGGAAAGAAATAGTAGTCTTAGTCATTTCAACGGACTAAGTGTGCGTTAGAGATCAAGATTTTGCAGACCTGAGAATACTTGGAAAAGAAAACGTAGTCCCTGACCTATGGGATACATAATTACAGCATGAATACGTAATTATGGGATGAATGATGAAACCCATAGGAAGGGTACTATGTGCTTTGCCTGTGCTTAGAACTTTACCTATGTTTACTCTTTCAGTTCTCAAAACAACCTCCAATGTAGGTAACATTATGCCAAGTTTGTAGGTGAGAAATCCGAGGCACAAAGTGGTAGTGTGTCTTGCTCCAGGTCACACAGCTAGTAAGCAGCAACCAGTCTGGCTGCAAAGTCTGTGCCTTTAACTAGCTGCCTGTATCACACTGCTCTATGAAAGCTTTGGAGGTGAATAGATAAGAGGGTTCTTTTTAAGATGATGATGTTATTTTATTTTAGACAGGGTCTTGTTCTGTTGCCCAAGCTGGAATGCAATGGCATGATTCCTAGCTCACTGCAGCCTCCCACTCCTCAGCTCAAGTGATCCTCCTACATCAGCCTCCCAAGTAGCTAGGACTACAGGTGCATACCACCATGCTCCACCTGATTTTGATTTTTTTTTTTTTTTTGTAGAGTTGAGGGTCTTGCTATGTTACCAGGCTGGTCTCAAACTCTGGGCTTCAAGCAATCTTCTTGCCTCAGAAAAATGACTAATTTTGAAAGAGTGCATGCAGAGGAGGAAATAAATGCTGTTTCCAGGAGGACTCTGGAGGGAAAGGGCTTATAGAACTGAGGGGCCAGGTGTGGTACGGACCATGCACACAAGGTTTGGGCATCAGGCTGCCTGGGTTTAGATCCAGCTTGAATAAGGTACTCATCTTTCTTAAGCTACAGATTTCTCTTCTACAAAAGAGTATGCACCTCATAAATAGCTTAAAATTAAATGTGATAATGAGTGTAAAGTGCTCTACACTGTGCTCGGCACATTTTAGACAGTCAATAAAGATGAACCACTACGTTTGAACTTCTGCTTGAGACTGTAGGCCATTTGTGGGGAGAGACCTCTTCCCATTGATCTTTGTATCTTCCAGTGCCATCCATAGAAATTTGTACTTCATAGTGGCACAACAATACAAGCAGATGGATACGAACTTGGGAGAAAGAAAACTTAGAAGAGTAAAAATAAATAGAGTGGATGAGAAAATAATCAGATTATGAGCTAAGCATTTTCATGCCTGTCACATTACTTCTTATTAGCCTCACTTTACAAAGAAGGAAAGTGAGGCTTAGAGAGGTTAATAATAACTTGTTTAAGGTTACATAACTGAGAAGTGTCAGCCTCCATTTGGACTTAGGTCAAGTGACTCTAGTTATCATGTTCCTTATCACTGTGTTTACAGCCTTGCAGCATAGCATGAAGAAGGGGCCAAGGAAAGAAGCATTGTCTTGGGTAACTTATTAAGGGTACTACATTATCTATAATTTGTTTAAAAATTCTTTAGGCAGAGGAATGTGTCTGTGTATACATTAATTTTAAACCTTTGAAGCGGTTAGTCTTTTATTTGAATACCATAATCAGTAATGCAAATCACCAGTATCGCAAATTAACATTAAAAAATTTCAAATTTTGGAGACCACTATATGGAATGTCACCATCTAAATCAGTGCATGGAGAGTTTACTCATTAGCACAAGAGATAATAGAAATAACTATTCATGGTAAAGCCAATTTTGTTCAAATTATGTGGATTAGCAAGACATATGAGGACTGCACAGAAGAATAAAAACTAAAAGGCCAGCTTCCTCGTACTGCTGCTGAGTGCTGTGTCCACACATTGGCCCCAAACGATTCTACTTTCTGACCTGAGATGAGTTGAATCCTCCCATTCAAACTTGACTCAGGCTGAACCATTTTATTAGGGCCTTATTGAAATACCAGTGCTGGGATTCCATAGAGTTTACAAAATAACAGATTATAGAATGGTTTTCATGCCTGCTTGTTAATAAACACTCATGTGCAATAGATTTGGGGTTCAGCCTTGTGCTTATTGGACCCTACTACCTAGCAATGAGGTAATGGGAAAGGAACCTACAGCTTCATTCACATCTAATCTTTGAAGGCTATTGTCAGGCAGCAAAGACACCCTGGCAACAGACCAATTTGACTTGGTCAAGATGTCACAGACCATCAGTGTCATAAAAGGGGTTAGTTATTGAAAGAGCAAGTCAAATGAACTCAACAGTCTTAGATTTAAGTTACAGTTCCAGAGTTAGTTAAGTTACCCATTTGGAACTGGCTCTTTAATCTTTAGAAATCGCCTATCACCTCTGGCCCTTTCTTTTCTTCCATGTACATTGGGTCTTTTCAAAGGGCTAATGCAGACCAAATGAAACAGTTTATGTCTGAACAACAAGTGATGCAATACTGTGGATCATATGTCTGGTGTGTGCAATGCCATTGATAATCAAACACCATTTGGGGGGATGCAGAATGTACACATGGTATCATTCTTTCACATGTGTATATAAAAAATAGGGGAATTATGTGGTCGCCAACTGTTTTGGCACCAGGGACCAGTTTCATGGAAGACAATTTTTCCATGCACAGGGATGGGAGGTGAGCATTAGATTCTCGTAAGCAGCACACAATCCACATCCCTCACATGCAGTTTACAGTAGGATTTCCCTTCCTATGAGAATCTAATACTGCCATTTATGTGACAGAAGGTGAACTCAGATTGTGATGTGAGTGAAGGGGAGCAGCTGTAAATACAGATGAAGCTTCACTCACTTGTCAGCTGCTCACCTCCTGCTGTGTGGCTCAGTTTGTAACAAGCCACAGACCATTACTGGTCCATGGCCCAGGGGTTGGGGACCACAGTATTACACACATGTATGTATGTACATAAAAACAATCTAAGCTCGGCGCCTGTGGCTCAAGTGGCTAAGGTGCCAGCTACATACACCTAAGGTGGTGGGTTCGAATCCAGCCCGCCAAACAACAATGATGACTGCAACCAAAAAATGGCCAGGCATTGTGGCAGGTGCCTGTGGTCCCAGCTACTTGGGAGGAGGAGGCAGGAGGCTCGCTTGAGCCCAGGAGTTGGAGGTTGCTGTGAGCTGGGATGCCACAGCACTCTACCCAGAGGGATAGCGTGAGACTCTGTCTTTAAAAAAACAACAAAAAACCCCCAACAATCTATAGACACAAACCAAAGAATAATGACTTCAAGAGCAAAAGATTGGGGTCCCAGAGTGTGGGGAAAGCAGTGAGTGTGAAAGGAGCCTTTGCTTCCATTGTATGGCATTCTGTGATGTTTGCAATTTTTAAAGCACATGTCTTGATCATGCTTATAATTACATTTTTAACTTAAAATAATCATTTGTAGCAGTGAACCTTGCCCAGAAAAAGGGGTAGTGATAGGAGGAAAGAGGAACAAATCAAGAGAACAGGATTATATCACAAAAGCAGTTTTTTTTTTTTTGTTTTTTTACAAAAGTTTTTTTTTGGGGGGGGGGAGGTGTTGAGACGGAGTTTCACTTTGTTATCCTAGGCTAGTGTGCCATGGTGTCATAGCTCACAACAACCTCAAACTCTTGGGCTCAAGAATAACTGGGACTATCGGCACCTGCCACAACACCTGGCCAGTTTTTCTATTTTTGGTAGAGATGAGGTCCTGTGCTAGCTCAGACTGGTCTTGAACTCAAGCTCAGGCGATACACCTGCCTCAGCCTCCCAAAGTGCTTGGATTACAGGTGTGAGCCACTGTGTCCAGTCCAAAAGCTATTTTATTAAAAAAACAGAATACGGATTTTAAAATTTTAGGAAACATTATCCTAAGCCATGCCCATGTTTAAATTCTGGGTCAAAACAACTGCATGTCCCTGACATATGTCTTGTGCTGCTTGGGAGAGAAAAAAGAGTTAAAAGCTTATATTATTCTAGGAAATGATTTATAGTATTTAGAACATTTGTTATTATAAATTTGTATTTATTTAAGTATTTTATGTATACTTAAGTTTAAATAAAATTCTCAGTTTCACTGAGGATGCATCTAATAATGAAGCCTCATGGCAAATGTCTGATTTATTGTTCAGTTAATTCCTGCAACCCATGATGCAGAAGGTCTGCCCAGGCTCAGGATGTCAGGTTCAGCCTATGCTGAGCAAGGAGTCACCTATGCTGAGCATAGTTGGCAGCTGAAAACACCAGGGCTCCTCCGGGCTTATCTTTTACTATGTAAGTACCAAATGGATGGAGGGGGTCTCAAGGGGTCAGGTCACACTTTGCCAGAAAGGGCCTTTCCGGATTTATCTAACTCTCTGCAGAGGATCCTTCATCAACATTCTGTAGCTCCTCTGTGACTCTAGTTTGGATCACACCTTAAGGTGAATCCAGCATGGTACATTGTTTGATTCAACATGAATGTATCCCACTGTATGGCCAGGAACGGGAGGAGTTATTTAGGCAGAAGAAAGAGTTCACAGAAAAAGGGCAGGCCAACTACAAGTACTGGGGAATTGGAAAGGAAAATGAAATCTGTCCCACGTGGATATAGCAGCGCTTCTCAAACTTCAGCAGGCATAAAAATCACCTGAAGGGCTTTTGAAACCACAGATTGCTGGTCCTACACCAGAGTTTCTTATTAGATTTGGGGTGGGGCCTGCGAATCTGCATCTCTTAACAAGTTCGCAGGTGATAAGATGCTACTAGTCCAGGAACTACACTTTGAGAACTGCTGGGCATAAACGACTAGGAGGAAGATGGTGAGAATCAAACCTGGAGAGGTAGGCAGGGCCATATAGGCCAAGTTAACTCTTAAATTATATCTTAAGGGGCATTGGGAAAGCCCTGGAAGTTATATGACCCAGCAGATGTTTTAGAAGCATTGCTTGGCAAGGAGAGTGCCAGATCAAGGAACAGGTAGAGGGCTTATCTATTCTGGAGGGTGGCACATAGTTGGAGACTGTAGAGTAATCTGGATAAGATGCATGATGGTGATTAAAACATCTGCAGATTGTTTTACAGTGTCCTTGAGTTATATGTATTTGACAAATACACAGTGTTTCAAAAGTCACCTCTAAAGTCACCGTGCATGGAAAAAATGGGAGAGTGTAGCTAAATGTACCTTTATTTACAAAACATTCGTTAGAAAATTTTTCAAAGAAGTGGCCAACATGTAGAGAATATTTTGTTTGTATTTTGTAAAATAAATTGTCTAGGCTTGGAGAATCTGCTGGAGAGGACTGTGTTTGTGGATATATGGACCAGAGATCAGAGGCAACGTAGATAGAAGAACAGGGAATGCTTTTAAAGCTGTGCTTTCCATTTGGTAGTATAGGAGAAATTTTACATTTTCTTCAAAGAGGAGTAACAAAAGATATGTTTATTATGATCATGATTTTCAGGCTCTGAATCAAGTTTATGGAATACATTTATTTCTTGTCACATTTAGTTCTTTCTTAAAATTCTGAACAGCATCTCCTGCACTCGATACTGCAAGTGATGGGACAGCTGGAGTCCATGATTTTGAAAGTCTGAAGCCTTCTTTACTGCTTTCTGCTCTAATGAGAAACATCATTTCCTTGTGCTTTCAAGCCCTATCAAGAATTGCATAACTGATGGCTTACAGTTATGAGCTAGAAAAACAATTCCATTCTTTACACATGAAAAACTCCTAGAAATTCTTAAGATCAATATCCTCAAAGGGGAACAAAGACAGATAAAAAAAGTTCACAGGCAAATAAAGACAAACCTCCTAAAATATCTGCAAGTATGTTTAAACTCAGTTACAGTAAGAATGAAAATTATACACACTGGCAGAGAAATTTTGAAAAGCAGGGGCAGAAAGTTAAGAGAGAACAACTAGAATTCTCCCAGCCCTCCTTCTTTCACATCCATAAATCCTTTCATGAAAAGCCATGTGAGTAATGAAAACTACAAGTAGCCAAAGAAAGGTAGAAGTGGGTGGCGTAGAGGAGAGCGCTGTGATTTCTCCATTACTTTGCTGAGGAGACATTCAGCAGCTTAGGTAGGCTATGACTCCAAGACAGGACTCAGATTGAGCAAATCAAAGTCTAGACAAAGAATCAGCCTCAGATTAATTGTCATGAATGAATAATCCACATACAAAATGAAAAAATGGCACATTATATCCTTATATTTTACTTGCTGTCTGTATTAAATATTCATGTTCATTTTAACTATTATAATAGAACTGAGGCTTTAAAGAAAATGTAAATGATATATATCTATCAATGATTCCATCATTGAATGGAATCTTGGATTAAAAAGAATTAAAACACCCCTGAGTATGTGGTTGTTGTAAACTATGATGATGCCACTGCACTATGGCTAGGTGACAGAGCAAAACTCTCTCCAGGCTCGGTGCCTGTGGCTCAAGCGGCTAAGGTGCCAGCCACATACACCCAAGGTGGTGGGTCCGAATCCAGCCCAGGCCTGCCAAACAACAATGACAGCTGCAACCAAAAAATAGCCGGGCGTTGTGGCGGGCATCTGTGGTCCCAGCTACTTGGGAGGCTGAGGCAGGAGAGAGCCCAGGAGTTGGAGGTTGCTGTGAGCTGTCATGCCACCGCACTCTACCCAGGGGGACAGCTTGAGGCTCTGTCTCAAAAAAAAAAAAAAAACATGCATTATTATCTCTGTAATTCTGTGTATGGACTAGGCTCAGCTGATGGTGGCTTGCTCAGAATCTCAGGTTAAG
>CAUYQS010040672.1:0-29047 GCA_963574585.1 Otolemur crassicaudatus | reverse complement strand
GGCACCTGTGGTCCCAGCTACTTGGGAGGCAGAGGCAGGAGACTCGCTTGAGCCCAGGAGTTGGAGGTTGCTGTGAGCTGTAATGCCACGGCACTCTACCCAGGGGGACAGCTTGAGGCTCTGTCTCAAAAAAAAAAAAGAAAATACCAACACCTAAGCCACACCCCAGACCTTTAAATCAAGCTATCTGGGAGTGTGACAGAGGCATTGGTATTTTTAATAAGCATCGAGGGTGGTTCTAATGGGCAGCCAAGGGATTATTAATTCCATTTAACATAAGAGCAAACAGGATTAGAGAGATTGGCAAGGAATGTGGACAATAATGAAAAATAATAATAATGGCTAGCAAATATTTGTTGAGTACTTATGCTGTGCCGAGCACTGTTCTAAGTACTACATGTGTGAGCTATTAGCTCACTCTGAGCCTGGGACTGTTGATATTGCCTGACATTCAGGAATGTTAAGTGACCTGAGCCCAAGTCACACAGCCATGAAGAAGTCATGCTGGAATTTGAACCCAAGCAGCTGGCCCCAGGCTCGTGCCCCAAACTCCATCTCAGACTAGTGCTGTCTCACAGCCTTGTTACAACATCCACCCTGTCAAGGGTCACAAAGCACAAGATGAGACTATTTTCATGAGGTCTGACTCCCATTTGGAGATCAAGGTTCTAAGAAGAGCAGTGGCTGACACAGGGCCTCTTGGCTTGTGGTGGCATATGTGGGACTGTAAACGAGGGCTATCTGACCCTGTCTGGTGTTGGTGCCTTCTCTAGGCCACCCTGGCCCCTTCTAAATCCTCATATGCTTTTTCAAGCCCTGGGAAAGAGGCCACACCCCTGGATCTCACCAAAGGCCAGGGAGATCAGAGTGATGCCCTAAACATCAAGCCTCTCTTGGCCTTTTAATAAATACTCTGAATCCTCACAGTAACCTTTTGAAGTTTCTGCTGTCATCCCCATTCTGCAGGTGGGGAAACAGCCTCAGACAGGGGATAGGTCTTGGATATAAGCCTCACAGCTAGGAACAGGCTGAGCTGGAATTTGATCCCAGGTCAGTCTGACTGCAGACCCGAGGGTCTGGCCACTGCACTAGGAAGATTATTCAGAAAGTTGAGGGGGAAAAATGGTTGGGCCTGAGCTAAAGTGGTGACCAGGAAGCCAGAGAATTGGGGCCTATAAAATGAAAGTGAGATAGAAGATTCTCAAAGCAAATTGGGCCTTAATAATGATCATTAACGGGCTCAGCGCCTATAGCTCAACTGGCTAAGGCGCCAGCCACGTACACCTAAGGTGGCAGGTTCGAATCCCCAGCCCGGACCCGCCAAACAACAATGACGGCTGCAACCAAAAAATAGCCAGGCATTGTGGCGGGCGCCTGTGGTCCCAGCTACTTGGGAGGTGGAGGCAGAAGACTCGCTTGAGCCCAGGAGTTGGAGGTTGCTGTGAGCTGTAAAGCCAGGGCACTCTACCCAGGGGGACAGCTTGAGGCTCTGTCTCAAAAAAAAAAAAAAAAAAGAATAATGATCATTAACGATTAGTTTCTGCTGTCTCTGATGGGTGCCATTCTAAACTTCTTTCCAATATGATCTTGTGGTCCCCCTCTTCATAAGGCTGTGAGGTAGAGAATATCACCTCCTTCTTCCCATAGCTTGTAGAGGGCAAGCCATTGGTTGAACAGAAGCAGATAATGGCTAATTTATCAAGCATGCACAGTGTTTTGGGAACTTTGTTAAACCCTGTGTATGCCACTTGAACTTGTAGGTGGCTCCCAGCCACCCTATGTGGGAAGCACTCACTATTCCTGTCCCCATTAGATAATAACAGTAAGACCCAGAAAGCTGGCTTGCTCAAGCCATGGGCCTGAAAATGTTAGAGGTATGATCCAAGCTTCATCCTGCTTGTCTTAAGACCTGTGCCTAATACAGTGTTTCATAACTGACTAACTGGTCCTGGGAAAATGGGGTGTTGTCCAGTGAAAAGTCTGGTGTCTGAGCACTGAAAGCCCAGTCTTTGCCACTGATAAGCTATTTGGTCTTGAGCTGCTCAGGGTGTCAGTCCCTTTGCTGGGATTCTTGGGGAGGGAATGAACCCACTTAGCACTCTGCCCTTTGAGGCAGTAGAAGGTGCATTGTGGCATTTCGTGCCCAGAACCCTTCCAGGTGACAGGGATTAAAAACTCCATTTTCTAGGGCTGGAAACTGAGGCTCAGAGAAGGCAAAACCTTTGTGAAAAGTCATACACAGAAACACTGTGTTTGGATTCAAACCTGGGATGGCATGGTTTCAAAGTCTGAGTGAGCCCTTGGCTCCCAGGCGGGATGGAAAATGTGGGAGTTTCAGGACCCATATTTGGAGTGCGTTGTGTGGGCCCTGCCTTGGCCTGGCTGGTTTTCACTCATTATCTCTCTTAATCCCCACAGCCTTTATAATGAGGTAGGGAGTGTCCTCACCAGTTTCCCGGAGGAGGAAAGTGCGATGATGGAGAAAGTCACTGGGCTGAGGACAGCTGGGGCAGCTCTGTCTTCAGAGCCCTGAGGACAGGGGCAGACATTCCAGACCCTTCTAACTCAGGCATCCCTAGCTGTACCCTGGCGACTCAGATATCTCTGAGTGCACCAGACTCAGTCCCTTGCTCCATGGCCTTCTTGGCCAGCTCAGGTTCCAGTTCCCAGAGTGTCACCTTAGCAACAGGTGTGGCTGACAGAGGGGCCTGAGGTAGGAGGTGTGGCATGGGGAGTGGGTTACTCCATAAGCCAGGAGTAGGGTCCAGGGCGCCAGCAGCCATGAGATACCCTCCCAGGGAATGTGGTCCAGCCACCCCACCCTCTGAGAGCCAGAGAGCTCCCAGGAGCAGCCCTTCCAGGCGTGGAGGGCAGACACCCAGCAAACCGGTTATTCTGCTCCTGGCTAGCTACCCACCCTCCCACCGTTAGAAGGTTGGCACCTGGGACTGGGCAGCCTGTAGTGGCCACACCCTAACTCTGCTTGAGAAGACCAAGCTGTCTGGGCAGTCCTGCTGCTAACCAGCTGAGTAACTGATTATTAGCTGGCTAACTAGCTAAATAGGTAACTAGCTATCTAAATAGCTAACTGATTAAATAGTTAATTAGCTAAGCCACTAAGCAGCTAATTCTTCTGGCTAGTTCAGATAGCTAATTCTAGCTAGCTTAGCTAGTTAGCTCTCTGGCTGCTTTAACTTAATGTCTGGCTAGCTCTCTAGCTGTCAAACTGCTGGAGTATGTGCTGGTACGTATTGCCTACCTGATAACCCCTGTGAGCTGGACCAGTCCTTATACCATTACAGAGTCCTGAATCTAGGCCTTAGTAGTTTGTGGATAGAATTCAGGGGATTCAAGAACTTAGATGTAAAAAAAAAAAAAATTACATCTTTAGTTTCATGAACCTTAAACCTGAAATTTAACATTTCCTTCAATGAGAAAGCACAAATAAGCAGTCCTATACCAGTAGGACTGTTATATGACTGTTATCAATAGAAACCTCAGATAAATTCCTATTGCATTTTGTGCTACAGTTACCACAGGCACCCTTCCAGAGATACTCCATGTGTATTCAAGCGAATACACAACATTCCTCTCCCACCCCTTTCAACACAAGTGATAGCTTCTCATAAACAGTTCTCAACTTGTTTCCATTTACTTGGTAATGTTTTGGAGATAGTCCCATATGTATACACTGGGAGTATCATAGGAATCCATTGTATGAACGTGCATTTAGGTTGTTTCTAGTCTTTTGCCACTATAAAGAATGCTTCAATAGATGATTTGCACCTGATCATTTCATGTGAATGTGAATCCAGGCAGCCATAAGCTGTGACTCAATTCTGGCTGCCTAAAAAGGCCACATCTTTTCTCAGGGTGACTCTTCATCATGTAACACCTTCGTGTAATTTGAAAACATTCTTTTCCATCACCAACCTGAAAATGCTCCTAACAAATATTCAAATCTATATTGTTATGGTATAGACAGACCATGTGCAGGCACCCTTGTGCAGTATACAACCTGCCCAGCTGTACATTGCAGCCCCATGATGCCTTTCAATCTGCAGACAAATAACTGAGACCCTCTCCCCTCTCACTCACTGTAGACGTACTCCGGCCTTTTCTGTGTGGTCATCAACCCATACAAACAGCTTCCCATCTATACAGAGGCCATCGTGGAGATGTACCGGGGCAAGAAGCGCCATGAGGTGCCGCCTCATGTATATGCAGTGACTGAGGGGGCCTACCGAAGCATGCTGCAGGGTGAGTGCTGCACTGGGGCTTTAATGGGGGCCTAACCAGATACTGCCAGGAGCTAGGGATGGGGTTAAACATAGCTTGGGTATATCCAACTCTGTGAGACTTCTTTAGAGGCTGGAGGGAACTCAGATAGAGGGCTCAGTAGGTGAGGTTGTAGGTCCTAGAATCTTTATCTGTCTCTACATTACCCCTTCTCTCAACAATATTGTTTGGGAGCCACTTGGGCCAGGCTTATGCAAAAATTTCTCTTGAGACAATAATTCCCAAGAGTGTTCCTTCATTCAACATTTATTGTTGAATTGTAGACATGATCTATAATGTCACAGGGCAAGATGCCACCCTTTAGACAGATGGCAGTGCCAGGCCATTGTGTACAGCTGGGCAGGTTGTACATTGCACAAGGGCATCTGTCCAAGGAGCTGACATTCACACTATGACACTGTAGATCAGTCCTGGAAATATTACATAATTAACATCTGTAATAAACATAATGTACTTGTTATATATTTGTTTATATCTATTTTAAGAAATCTTTAGTATATGCTAAATATATATAAAACTTTTAAAACCTTACATCTATTTATATCATGTAACATAATAGTACACAGCAGTCTATTTATATTGAACATATACTTATTAAATATATGCTATGTTTCTGTTGTGGATTATATCACATAATGCGTTGGCTCTCAGAGGGTGATCTCATCTG
Organism: Otolemur crassicaudatus; assembly: GCA_963574585.1. Classification (NCBI taxonomy): domain Eukaryota; kingdom Metazoa; phylum Chordata; class Mammalia; order Primates; family Galagidae; genus Otolemur; species Otolemur crassicaudatus. The sequence continues at coordinate 24,081 of CAUYQS010040672.1, read as the reverse complement.
TGGTGTCATCATCTGGAAAGTTGTTAGAAATGTACATTTGGGCTCTACCTCAGACCTGCTAGGTCAGAAAACTGGGGTCAGCAATCGATTTTCCCAAGATGCCCAGATGATCCTGATGCAGGCTCCAATTTGAGAACCTCTGGTCTAAGATAGAGTATATAATATACCCTCATTCTGTAACAGAACACACTTATTGATAATGGATTTATATTCTCATTATAAATTTGAGTATAAATAGGTCAAGTTATATACTTTGTTTTTTTTTTAATCATTTTTAGCAGTTACCATCTGCTAGCTATTATTATTATCTTACCAGTAAATATACAAGAAAGGTAAGTCCTACTCTGTGCCAAGAGCTTTTCATGGGTTAGTTTCTCTTGAGATTTCTTCTTGAGATTTCATGTGTTATCTGCACATATTTTGAGATTTTCCTGTTGTATTTTTGTTATTGATTTCTAGTTTAATACCACTGAGGTCTGAGAGCCGGCACTGTGTGCTTTCTAGTCTTTTAAATTTGTTAAGGTGTGTTTTGGGACTGGGTGTAGTGAGCTCTTCCTAGCAATCTGGGAGGCCAAGGCTGGTGGATTGCCTGAGCTCAGGAGTTCAAGACCAACCTGAGCAAGAGCAAGACCTGTCTCTGAAAAATAGCTGGACTTTGTGACAGGCACCGATAGGCCCAGCTACTTGGGAGGCTGAGGCAAGAGGATTGCTTGGACCCAAGGGTTTGAGGTTGCTGTGAGCTAGGAAACTCTGCCTTAAAAAAAAAAAATTGAGCTCAGTGCCCATAGCACAGTGGTTATGGCACCAGCCACATACTCTGAGGCTGGTGGGTTCAAACCTGGCCTGGGCCAGCTAAACAATGACAACTGCAGCAACAAAAAAATAGCCGAGTGTTGTGGCAGGTGCCTGTAGTCCTAGTTACTTGGAAGGCTGAGGCAAGAGAATCGCTTTACCCCAAGAGTTTGAGGTTGCTGTGAGCTGTGACGCCAGAGCACTCTACCAAGGATGACATAGTGAGACTCTGTCTCAAAAAAAAAAAAAAAAAAATGTGTTTTGTGGCTCAGGATATGGTCAACCTTGGTGAATGTTCCCTAAGAGCCTGAGAAAAATGTGTGTTCTGCTCTCAATGGAGGAAGTTGTCAACAGATGTCAATTACATCTGGCCGATTGACGGAGCTGTCGAGTTCAACTATGTCCTTACTGATTTTCTGCCTGTAGGATCTATTTCTGATAGGCTAGTGTTGAGGTCTCTAAACTAGAATAGTAGACTCATCTGTTTCTCCTGGCAGTTTTATCAGCTTTTGCTGGATTAACTCATTTAACCTCATAGCAACTCCATGAAGTGGTTTCTTGTTATCCCCAATTTCCAGCTGGGGAAACCAAGGCACAGAGCCAAGCAGTCATTGCCCATGGTCACGCTGGTGGGTGGGTGACTGAGGTGGGATTTGAACTCAGGGCCCTGACTAGGGCCTCCCTGTACATTGCACCATGTGTTATGTTTTCATCTGCCAGGCGCTGTTCTGAATGTTCTTCTCGAGTTATGACAACAGCCCTGTGGGATAGTAACTGTTTTGAGCCTTACTTTTTTATGGGGAAATAGAGACACAGAGCAACTCAGAGACCAGCCCAAGGTCACACAGCAAGGCAGAGGCAGCTAAACTTTGAGCCCGAGTGCATACTCTGAGGCTGGGAGAGAGCCTCAGACCCCCACACTAGTTCCTACTGAATGCCGCTCACTCCTTGGCTTAAAACCACCCAGAGGCCTCCTGTCCTGCTTAGAAAACACTCAGATCTTTGATCCTGGATTCAAAACCAACCTATGCCACCCACCGTCTCTGTCCCCTCCCCTAGCCTCACTGGTCTTTCTGTCTCTCAAACATCCCCAACTCAGTTCGACCTCAGAGCCTTTGCCCTGGTGGTGCCCTCCACCTGAAATGGTACCTCCTCCCTGTGGAGCTTCTAATTAATATGTCTCTGCTCTGTTGACATTTGGGACAAGATGACTCTTCGTTGCCCCTGCATTGTAGGATGTTTAGCAGCATCCCTGGGCACAAACCACTCAATGCCAATAGAATCCTTCTCCCTAGTTGTGACAACTAGAACTGCTTCCAGGAATTGCCAGATGCCCCTGGGGGCAGAGGAGGACAAAGTCAGCCCTGGTTGACAACATTGCTTTTTTTTTTTAGGAGAGAGAGTCTCACTTTATTGCCCTTGGTAGAGTGCTGTGGCATCACAGCTCACAGCAACCTGCAACTCCTGGGCTTAGGAGATTCTGTTGCCTCAGCCTCCCGAGTAGCTGGGACTACAGGCGCCCCCTACAATGCCCAGCTATTTTTTTGTTGCAGTTTGGCCGGGGCCAGGTTTGAACCCACCATCCTCGGTATATGGGGCCGGCGCCCTACCCACTGAGCAACAGGCGCTGCCCAAGAACACTGCTTTATTCTATTGTCCATTTAGCTTTCTTCCCAGTGCTATCACCACTAAAAATCATCTTCAATACTCGTTCATGTGGGGTTTTGTCCCCCACAACTCAAGTGGAAAGTCCTTGACAATACCCTGCTCCTTTCCATGCTTAGTAGGTGAGCAGTGTGCATTTCTGAAATACTTATGTCAGGCCCAGGGTGGATGTTGGAGGAGACATCTTATATCAGGGGTGAATCCTGGGATCCAGGACCTTGCTTTTGTGTATGAATCTTGCGCACACAGCGTGGTCTCATATTGAGGTGTTGAATGATTGTATCCTGTTAAGTTGGTGTTGATAATCTCCATTTTCTAAGGCTCAGAGAGGGACATTGCTTCCTAGGGTCACACAGCAAGCAAGGGGCCAAGTCAGGTAAGGTATTAGAATCTAGGAGCACCTGGCTCAGTGCCTGTAGCACAGTGGTTACAGTGCCAGCCTCATATACTGAGGCTGGTGAGTTTGAACCTGGTCCAGGGCAGCTAAACAACAATGACAACTGCACCTGGACATTGTGGCAGGTGCCTGTAATCCCAGCTACTTGGGAGGCTGAAGCAAGAGAATTGCTTAATCCCAAGAGTTTGAGGTTGCTATGAGCTGTGATGCCACAGCACTCTACCGAGAGTGACATAGTAAGACTGTCCTCCCCCCCAAAAAAAGAATCTAGGAGTGTCACACATCAAAAGTCAGCTTTTCCTTACTACTTGGGAATAATTTTGAAAAGGGAGTGCTAGTGTAGGGGCCGAAGGGTCCTGCTGAGACTCTCCCAAGTAACATGTTTTTACCCTCTGTCCCCTACAGATCGTGAGGATCAGTCCATTCTCTGCACGTGAGTAATCCAGAGGACTTCTTGGAGGAAGAAGGGTCCCAGCTGGGTGTGGCTCTGTTTGGACGGGCAGGGGAGGTTTATCTGGTGTTACTGCCAACCCCCTTCACTTTCCCTTGTTCCCCCCACAGTGGAGAGTCAGGAGCTGGGAAGACAGAAAACACCAAGAAGGTCATCCAGTACCTGGCCCATGTGGCATCGTCACCAAAGGGCAGGAAGGAGCCAGGTGTCCCAGTAAGTGCCCCAGCTTTGGGACACCCCAAGGCCCTGCCACAGCAGCATCCCTGTCTTGGGCTTTGCTCCTCTATAATTGCCTGTCTTCCTCACGGAAGGCCACTGTTGGTGTGTGGCCTTCCCCAGCCACTCATGCCATCTAAGTACCTACTGTGTGCCTGGGATGGGCGAGGAGCACAGGCAGGGCAGATGTACAGTTGCAGGAGCCAGTCTTAGCTTTGCTGACCCTCAGAATGGCATCTGGCACTTAGTAGGTGCTTCATGTTCTGAGCACCAATTATATGTCAGGCCTGATTTGGGGTGACCACAATGCCTGGTTTGTCACCTTAGTAAACGTTATACAGTTTTCCCCATGTTCTAAGCCCTTGCCCACTTTACCTTAGTTAACACCCAGGTGAGGTGGGTGCCACTGTCCTGTGTTAGAGATGAGGAGCCTCAGGCACTGGCGGTGAGAGTTAGTTGGGGGTCCTGAGCCCAGGGAGGGCTAGCGTGGGATTCAAACCCAGGCAAGTGGTTCCCCCAGGCCACTCCACTCCACACACCTGTTTCCCTATCCTCCCTCCCCTTGCACCCTTCCACCGCCCGAGGCCTCTGGTTCACCTGTGTGTCTGTCCACATTCCATGTGCTGTGTCCTGGTCCGTGTCTCGTGTCCCGTGACTTCCTCAGGCCTCCACCAGCACCATGTCTTATGTGAGTAGCAGGGAATCCCCTCTAGTCTTGCCACCCTTAATGCTGTCCCAACTGCCCAGCCTCCAGTCTTCCTGGTAGACAGGTCCAAGGCAGCGAGGGTTATACCTGCCGGGGACCTCCATTGCCACAGTGGTGGCCTTGCTGTGTATGCAGATGGGCTACAAATAGCAACATGAGATGACCCAGAGACAAAAACTGCCATTTGCTGCTGATTACCAAATTTGGGTAGCTGGGGCCCATAGACACCATGTATTCATGCAGCCCAGGGAGAGGGCAGCATAGCCAGGGACAGGCACATGAGCTCTTCTGTGCCAAGCCATGTGCCCGTCAACTTGCATATTTTTCACTTCACAAAACCATCCGCCTAGCTGAGACTGTTTCATCCTAACACAAACTAGACATAGACTAAGAGAAGACACACAGACTGCTATTTATTGAGCACCTACTGTGTGCCTGCCTGTACACTAAGGCCACACTGGAGGGAAGTTCAGAGTAAAGGTCCTACCATGGAGCATCCTGGTAGGGGAGGGAAACCACCATTCTTGAAAGCCCACTATGTGACAGTTTGAAGGTCTTTACATAGATGGGAAAGATTTTTCCCTTAATTAAAAATTCCAGGCTCGGTGCCTGTGGCTTAAGCGGCTAAGGTTCCAGCCATATACACCTGAGCTGGCGGGTTCAAATCCAGCCTGGGCCTGCCAAACAACAATGATGTTTACAACCAAAAAATAGCTGGGCGTTGTGGCGGGCACCTGTAGTCCCAGCTATTTGGGAGGCAGAGGCGGAGAATCACTTGAGCCTAGGAGTTGGAAGTTGCTGTGAGCTGTGATGCCACAGCACTCTACCCAGGGCAACAGCTTGAGGCTCTGTCTCCAAAAAAAAAAGTATTCCAGGGCCAGCTCAGCACCCATAGCTCAGTGGTTAGGGCGCCAGCCACGTGCATCAGGACTGGTGGGTTCTAACCCAACCAGGACCTGGTAAACAACAATGACAACAATAACAACAACAACAAAATAGCCAGGCACTGTGGCAGGCACCTGTAGTCCTAGTTACTTGGGAGGCTGAGGCAAGAGAATTGCTTAAGACCAAGAGTTTGAGGTTGCTGTGAGCTGTGACGCCACGGCACTCTACCAAGGCCAACAAACTGAGACTCTGTCTCAAAAAAAAAAAAGAAAATTCCAGGGCCGGGTGGGGTGGCTCATGCCTGTAATCCTAGCACTCTGGGAGGCCAAGGTGGGAGGGGCCTGGTTCATGAGTTTGAGACCAGGCTGAGTCAGAGTGAGATCTCGTCTCTAAAAAAAAAAAAAAAAAATAGCTGGGTATTGTGGCGGGCACCTATAGTCCCAGCTACTTGGGAGGTTGAGGCAAAGAGATCACTCCAACCCAAGAGTTTGAGGTTGCTGTGAGCTGTGACACCACAGCACTCTACCAAGAACTATAAAGTAAGACTCTATCTCAAAAAAAAAAAAAAATTTCATCAGTAACATGTGAGTACATATTCACTGTAGCAACAACAAATCAGACAAACTGATCCCTCTTTCCTCGTCTCAGTCCCCTTCCTTAAAGTGACTTATACTGTTAACAGTTTGGTTCATGTCTTCACAGACCTTTCTCTGTATGTTCACAAACATAGAAATATGAGTCTTGTTTTGTGGTGTTTCTTCCTTAATTTTTTTTTTTTGATGGGATCATTTTATAGGTATTATTTGGCACCTTGTTTTTTGTTTGGTTTGGTTTGATTTCCACTCAACAATATGTCTTGGAGATGTTTCCTGTTTCCCTCACAATAGATGGATAGGCAAGACCCGGATGTGGGAATTGGGCACACACCCAGCACACAAAGCCCCCCCACCCAAATATGCAGGTGACTGGAGACACAGTCGCAGCTGGGCACCTCCCCAGGTTCTCATTGACGCACCATCTCTACACCTGTAGGGTGAGCTGGAGCGGCAACTGCTTCAGGCCAACCCTGTCCTGGAGGCCTTTGGCAATGCCAAGACAGTGAAGAATGATAACTCCTCCCGATTTGTGAGTGCTGGGGGAGGGCGGTGCCTGGGTATGTCAGGGATATAGGAGCTGGGCATGTGCGGATGGGTGTAAGGGGGTAAGAATTGGGGGTCTGTTGAGGGAGGAGGCGCTGGGGACCTGGACCTCTGGGTCTGAGGGAGGAGAGGGCTGGGAACCAGGGACCTGAGGAAAGAAGTCAAAGGCCTCTGGGCCTCGGATTCCCCAGGTAGCCCCTCTCTGGGGACTCAGGACTGGGGTAGGGTTTGGGTAGTGGGAGAGAAGTTGCAGGGGCACCCCTGGTCCTGGGAGGTGGGGTGTGGGGTCTGGGCTGCTCCTCAGGTGTGAGGGAGAAGAGGACCTCCCTCTGAAGACCTCCCTCTGCCGTCCACACCAGGGCAAGTTCATTCGCATCAACTTCGATGTTGCCGGGTACATTGTGGGCGCCAACATCGAGACCTGTATCCTTTCACAGCCCTGAGGGGCACCCAGGAGAACAAGGGTGGTGGCCAGGGAAGGTGGCCCTTTGGACAGCACCCCTCACAGGAAATGGGCTCCACCTGCTGGGTACCCCACCCCCTCTGCTCGGTGGGGTGCAGAAGCTCAGCGATAGTGTCTGCAAGTGGAGAGGAGGGCAGGGTCTCCCTTGATTCTTAAGGCCAGGACAGCATTGCTGGGAGGTGGTGGGTCAGGGTCCCCAAGACCGCCAGGTTCAGTAATTCACTGGGGGGCCTCTTAGGGCCCAGCCTGCAGTTGGCTCATGGAGGTGACTGGTGATGGTGACAGTGAAAGTGCATGGAGCAGAGTCGGCTGAGGGAAGCAGTGCATGGGTCAATGTCTGGTGAACCAGGCACAAGCTTCCAGAATCCTGCCCCAGTGGAGTCACACAGCAATGAGATGTGGCAACACTTGCGAAATGTTGTCACCAGGGAAGCTCATCAGACACTCAGTGCCAGGGCTTTTTTTGCAGGAAGAGTGTGTGTCACATGGCCCTCTCTGCTTGGTACTGGTAAGTGCCAAAATTCCAGACTCCCAGGAGGAAAGCAGGTGTTCGGCATAAGCCACGTTGTTTGCAGCAAACCAGTTAGGCCCTGTGAGCCCCTCACATCCATCAGGGAGCTGGGAGCCCTCCCAAACCAGAGTTCCCACCACCAGCCAGAGCCTACCTTGACAGCAGGGCTTTCTGAGGGTAGTGTCTCAAACCTGCTGCATTCACCTGTGTGACTGATTGGAAGAATTTTTTTTTTTGTTGCCCTCAGTAGAGTGCTATGAAACCTCAAACTCTTGGGCTTAAGCAATTCTCTTGCCTCAGCCTCCCAAGTAGCTGGGACTACAGGCACCCACCACAACGCCCAGCTATTTTTTTTTTTATTGCAATTGTCATTGTTGTTTGGCAGGCCAGGGCCAAGTTCGAAGCCGCCAGCCTCAGTGTATGTGGCTGGTGCCCTAACCACTGAGCTACAGATGCTGAGCCCAATTAGAAGAATTTAAATGATAAAACACAGGCGCTCCAGGATGCAGACATGAAGAGGAAGGGCCAAGAAATCAAACTCACCTGGGCTTGAATCCCAGCCTGCTGCCTTAAGGGTGTGGGACATGACACACCCCTGGGTGCCTCTGGGCACATGACTTGATCACTGTCTGTCTTAGTTTCTCCCCCTGTAGGAGAAGGAACATGGACCCTACCCTAGAGGGCTGTGGAGGGTCATGTGAGTCAAATGCTTAGCCGCAATGCCCACTGTGTAGCACTTATGAATAAGCCCTTGCTACCAGCAATTAATGATTAAATCAGCAATGGACTTACCAATGTTAATATTATTGATTAATAACTATTCGTTGGAATGTTAACAATTATTAATAATAAGCCCCATCCCCATCTCTGGGGGTGTTTGATAAACTCACTCTCTTCCGTGATCTGGGGAGGGGGTTTCCAGGGATGAGGCCTCTGTCCTGTGTTCAAGGATCCTACATACTCTAGGTCCTCTTGCCCTTGGCTCCTGCCTCCCCGAGGCTCCTGCTTACCCACGTCCTTAGAGCTCCTGGCTCTTCCTGCCCCATTGGTCCTGCTATCTCCTGCTTCCTCTTATATCATCAACTTGCAACTCCTGACTTCCCCCTCCCCCGTCCCCTCTCCCTGTTTAATGTAGCTGACCCCATTGGGCACAGCTTTTGTACCCAGCTAACTTGAGCACCAGCAGCTGATATGTGGTTGAATGCTCATACCTCAGGTGTCCCTCCAGGCCAGTCAGAGGGTCTTAGGATGGCCCCCTGGGCGGGGAGCCAGTGCAGCTTGTCCTGTCAGAGCCAGCGTGGGCATTGTGACCAGCATGACTAGAGTGCTAACTGTGTGCCCACCACCTGCCTGAGGGCTCTGCAGGTGCCACCTCAGCTCCTCCTTTCTGTGACCCCAAGAGGTGTAGATGCTGCTGTCAACCCCCTTTAACAGAAGAAGAACCTGAGACTTAGGACCACTGCTACCTAGGGTTGTGCAGCCTGTGTGTGCTCGCCGCACCCTTCTGTGGGAACCCTCCCCCTCTGTCTCCCCACCTCATCTGAGCAGGGCTTCTGGGTAGAGGAGCTCAGGTCGCAGCTGACCTTGGGAGGTGTGTGCCTGGTGGGGCACGAGTGTGGGACACAAAGGGCCAAACAAGGCGCCCAGGGCTTCATTTGACTGTAAGATGTCTGGATGTATTTCACTGTGTGAATGTGCTGTGTTACCTTCTTAGAAGTGGAGAACATGCAGAGTGACAGTCTATGTGGAGATGAGAACAGATATATCTGAATGGGGAAACTGAGGCTAGAAGAGTGACAATGGTTGGAGACATTCTCATCTATGGTTTACTAGGAGCTGGACACTGTTCCTGGTGCTTCACGCATAAGTCGTCCACTCTGACAGCAACTCATTGAGGGTGCAACAGATGAGGAAACTGAGGCATGAGTGCATAAGTGGCAAGTCAGCAGCTTGGACTGTGCACAATTCCAGTACTCCATGGGATGGGGTAGGAGGTGCAGCATGGGTGGGGCAGGCCCCTGTTGTGGCTTGGCAGGGTAGAGGAGGCCAGGTGGGCCTCCTGCCCTCCCTTCTGGCACCTTGACTCACCTCCATCCAGACCTCCTGGAGAAGTCGAGAGCCATCCGCCAAGCCAAGGATGAGTGCAGTTTCCACATCTTCTACCAGCTGCTCGGGGGTGCTGGAGAGCAGCTCAAAGGTCAGTGCTCCCTGCCCTGCTTGGGGGACAGGTGGGAGCCAGGGTGGGAGCCCTGTGGAGGCCCTAGGAGAGGGAGAAAGCGGGAGGCACTGTATTTGTCAAGCACGCCTCCTATACACGCAACTGACAGCCCCTGGCTCTCGCTGTGTAGTGGCTTTTGTCACCTCCCAGCTTCTGTCCCAGGGGGTTCTGCTGCCCTCTGGTTCCAGCTCTCTCCAGGGCCTGGCCCATGCCTGCTGTGTGGCCGTGCTGCTCCCGCCGCCTGTGCCTCCCGCTCACACTTGCTTCTGAAGCTCCGGGCTCCATGTGCTGTGGCTCCTCTCTCTCGTGGCCTCTCCTTCCTCCAGCTGGGGTTGCACAGTGACTCTGGCCTTGCTGTGGCTCCCGTTCCTGTGGCTCCTCTGCCTCCTGGTTCCTGATGTGCCTGGTGTGTGTAGCTTCCAGCGCCTGCTGCCTCATGCTTCCCTTGGCCCTGGCTCGTGCCTGAAAGTCCCCACCCGTCCCTGCTCCTCCTGCCCTCTGGCTGCCGAACCTTCCACGGCTCTTGTTTGCAGTGGCCCCGCTGCCCTGCTGCTCCCTCTTTTTCTGGCTCCTTCCACAAGTCTCCTGGCCTCTCCTTCCCAGGTTCCCAGTCACTGTGGTCTCTGAAGCCACACACGCTCTGGTGCTGGGCCTGCCATCTTTGGCCTGTGCTAACTCAGGTTCCTGTGGCCCTGCCTCTTTGGGCAGCCCCCCTGACTTGAAAGCCACTATGGAAGGAGCAAAGTGGGGTGGTCTGTCAGGTGCTAAGTGCCCCTGCATGCCCAGCCCTTCCCACCACACCTGTGAAGAGAGCACCACTGCCCATTTGAGAGGGACTCATCATTTGAGATGACTCATCCTAGGGTCACCATTGAGGAATCCAGGATGTGAGTCTGATTCCACGGCTCACCCCTGACCTTGACTCCCCCTTGTCTCCTGCAGCTGACCTCCTCCTTGAGCCTAGTTCCCACTACCGCTTCCTGACCAATGGGCCATCATCCTCCCCCAGCCAGGAGCGGGAGCTCTTCCAGGAAACACTGGAGTCCCTGCGTGTCCTGGGGTTCACCCATGAGGAGATCACCTGTGAGTGAGCCCAGGAGGCCACGCTGGGGCACTACTCACTCAGGCACCTGACCATTCATGCCTCAGTTTGTTGAGGGGGGTTTCTGCATTTTCTGTGAGGGAGGGAATGAGACCCACCACACCCCTGCCTCAGGAAGAGTGACAAAAGGAAAGCCCCCAGCCACATCATAAGGAATTATACAACCACAAGGAATTACACAGCCCATCAGAAGGTGATGAGTGCTGTGGAAAGCAATAAAAAGCATGGACAGGGGAGGGAGGGGCACAGGTCTAAGCAGGAGGTCAGGAAAAGGTATTCTGAGGTGGGAATGTGTGAGCAAAGCCTGGAGGAGGTGAGTGAGTGAGCCTTGGGGATTTGGGGGAAGAGTGTGCCAGGCCAAGTGAACAGCCTATGCAAAGGCCCTGAGGCAGGAAATATGTGGCATACTGAGTGGTTGAAACTTCTGGAGATAGAGCCATAGAGACAGGTGGGTTCTTAAATGCTAACCTGAGGGACCAGGGCTTTGTTGGGAGAGTGCCTATGCAGTGGGAGAGTATGAGGCCAGAGGGAGGCTGGTGGGGGGCTAGGGAAGCCCCAGGAGCCTGGGTCTCAGCTCAGTACCCCCATGCTGAGAGCTTTACCTTCCACCTTTTTCACTGAACAGCATGTTGTGGCCATTGTTCTGTCTTGGTACCATGTCCATTTGCTCAGGCTATTGTAGCAAAATGCAAACCAAGTGCCTGGGACAGCAAAAACCGATGGCCTTGTGGTTCAGGAGGCCAGGAGTCTGGGATCAAGTGTTGACAGGGCTGGTTCATCTTGGGAGAATCTGCTCCCTGCCTCGCCCCTGGCTTCTGGTGGTTTCCTGGCCACTTTTGGCTTCCCTTGACTTGTAGACGCATTGCCCAATCTCTGTCTGCATCTTCACATGGCATTCTTGTCATGTCTGTGTTCAGAATCCCCTTTTTGTGAGGACATGAGGTACAGCGTAGGGCTTATCGTTACCACATGACCTCATCTTGTTACATGTGCAGTGACCCTGTTTCCAATAAGGTCACATTGCAAGGTCCTGGGAGTTATGGCTTCAACGTATCTTTTTTGGGGGGTGGTATGGACATGATTCAGCCTATAACAAATGCATACAGGTGGACTGTAGTTTTTTCGAGGCTGCATAATGTTTTGTGGTTGGGATAAACGATGATTCTTTTATCCAAGCCCTCAAAAGAAGGGCCCTTAGGTGTTTCCAGGGCTGGGCTGGGTATGATTCTCCTCTGGTGCTGTGGGAGGCCCTGGGAGCTATTGTTGGCACCAGGGCCAGACTGGAAGGGCTGGAAATGGAGCACAGCTTGGCTTTCTACCCAGGCTTGGCTTAGAACAGCCAGGCCTCTGCGGGGCCTATTGACACAGGGTCGCAGGGCTCCCCACCCCCACCCTGCCGGATTTCCCAGCCAAGGTTTCGCAATGCCTGCAATGCCCTAGCCTGCCTGACTCCTCTGCAGCTGGGCAACTGGCAAACAAATTCAGATCGTGGCCACAGTGGGGGCCGGGCCTCCCAGCCTGTCCACTTAGGTCCCGCCTGGCCTCGACATGTTAGGCTCACATGACCCTCCTCCCGGTGCCTGCCCTCCTGTGGGGTGGCCACAGACACATGCAGCTCTGGTTTTTGCAATTCAGAAATAAAAATTATATGCAGTCAATGCATATAATGACATAACTTGAACTTGGCCACAGGTCGTACTGAGAAAACCAAGTCTCTCCCCATTTCCCTGGTCTGGGTTTCCTACTGATAAGTTTCCTGCATGACTCCTTCCAGAAATATTTTAGAAAGAACAGGTGACTTAAGAAAAGATACATATTGTTTTTCCTTAAAAAGAGGCATTCTTTAGTTTCAGGGTTAATATTCAGCCATGAACATCACCTTAGTGATAAAAATGGGAAGCAATTTCCCTACGGGTTTAAGACTCCCTGCATGTTGGTGGCTCTAGGTGGGCCCCTCAACTCTCTGACCTTGTGCAGGGAACCTCCAGACTCTGGCCCTGGTTGGGCTGGGCTGGATAGTGCTGGTGTTAAACACTCAGCTCATCATTCCCACGGCAGGGTGCTCTGTCCCCACCAGTGTCCCCCCCAAAATGGTATGTTTTGGCCATAGCTTTGCTTCAGCATGCGTAGATAGACCTCCATCCTTCTTGCAGCTATATAACATGTCATCATTTAGATAAAGTGTGATTCTTTCCACCAGTTCCGGGCAGACACATCCTTAGGTAGTTTCCATACCATTGCTCTTAGATTAAAAAAAAAAAAAGTAGGTCTTCGTGTTCACGTGTGAACAGATTAGTAGGATCAATTCTTAGAAATAAAACTCCGGGTTCGAGGAGATACATAATTGTTTGTTTAATTCAGCTTTTAAAAAAGTAACAGCTTGGCTGGGCATGATGGCTAACACCTATAATCCTAGCAGTCTGGGAGGCCAAGGTGGTGGATTGCTTGAGCTTAGGAGTTCAAGACCAGCCTGAACAAGACTGAGATCCCATCTGTACTAAAAATAGAAAGACAATCTGGGTATAGTAGCATATGCCTATAGTTCCAGCTACTCAGGAGGCTGAGACCAGAGGATTGCTTGAGTCCAAGAGTTTGAAGTTGTTGTGAGCTATGACACCACAGCACTCTACCCAGGGCAATAGAGTGAGACTCTGTCTCAAAAAAAAGTACCAGCTTGATTGAGGTGGGCACAGGCACGTGCAGCTCTGGTTATCACTTATCATTCCATTCATCTACTTAAAGTGTACAATTCAGTAACTTTTAGCGTATTCACAGAGTTGTGCACTGACCATCAGAGTCAATTTTAGGACATTTTCAGTGGCCTACGAAGATAAACTGTACCCTTACCCTGAGTCTCTGCCCCCAGCCTCTGGCAACCCCAAATCTGCTTTCTGTCTCTGTGGGTTTGCCTATTCTAGGTAGTTCCTGTAAATGAAATCCTGCAGTACATGGTCATTTGTGGCTGGCTGTTTTCATTCAGCATTGTATGTGCAAGGTTCATCCCTGTTGTAGCGTGTATCAGTGCTTCCTTCCTTTTAATTATTGAGTAATTTTGATTTTTATCTTTTTATTATGGAAAAGTTCAGACATATATGCAAACAGAGCAGGGAGCAATGAACCCCCAGGCACCTGTCACCAGCAACAGCAGTGATGAATTTGTGGCCTCTTGCATTTCATTTCTACTCCCACAACTCAGGGGAGTGAGCAGTTTTTAAATTGCAGAGAAGGCTGGGTGTGGTGGCTCATGCCTATAATCCCAGAGTTCTGGGAGGCTGAGGCAGGAGGATCACTTGGACCAGTAGTTCAAGACCAGCCTGGGCAATATACAGATTCCATCTCTATAACAACTTAAAAAATTAAACAGTGTGCTGTCCCAGCTACTTAGGAGGCTGAGACAGGAGGATTCCCTTGCGCCTAGGAGTTTGAGGTTGCAGTAAGCTGTGATCACAGTACTGCATTCTAGCTTGGGTATCTCAAAAACATACCCTTTTTTTAAATAAAAAATTTTAAAATAAATCATACAGAATTGACCTTGCCACCATCCATAGGGTGGTGCTAGTTTCTAGTTCTGCCAAGCATATACTTGGAATATCTGTGTCTCCACATCCTTGCCAGCCACCATAGTTGTTAGCTTTTCTGCTTTTGCTGATGTGGAAGTTGGATGCAATCTCATTATGGTTTCATTTTGTGTTTCACTTACAAGGAGTGGAGCCAGTCACCTTTTCACAGACTCAGCTTTTGACAAAAGAAGAGACAGAGGGTCAGGGAGGTGGATGTCCTGCCTTAGGACTCATGCTAATTCAAAAGGGGGAGGCAGAGCCATGGTGGAATGCAGGCCTCACCCTAAAACCAGCCCATGATCTGTTCCCAGAGAAGCAGATGGAAACTTCAGAGTCACCCACAGGGAATCCAAGGCAGAAAGGATTTAGATCTAATCATGGCAGGGCCTCCATTGATCCCCCTCCTTCTCTACTTTTCATCTCTACCTGCCAGCCCTTGGCGCCATGTGTGCCAGCCTCCCATGTGAGGTGCCTGCAGGCTGGGGCTTGCTTGTAATCCCACTGGTCTGAGGTCCAGGGTTAGCAGGAGAGCTAACTGCTACATCCTTAGGTGTCAATTTCCCCCTGGGCATTTGACACAAACACAGGTTGGTTTTTTTTTTTGAGACAGAGTTTCACTCTGTTACCCTGGGTAGAGCTCACAGCAACCTCAAACTCTTGGGCTCAAGAGATCCTCTTGCTTCAGTTTTTTTGTTTTTAGTAGGGACAGGGTCTTGCTCCTGCTTAGGCTGGTCTCAAACTCATGAGCTTCAGCAGTCCTCCCACCTCAGCCTCCCTTCCAGAGTCCTAGGATGACAGGCACGAGCCACTGCACCCAGCCTAACACAGGTCCCTAAGATAACTGTAAAGGGCCATTTTAAAGACCACTGAAGGTAGCTCATACTTGTAATCCTAGCACTCTGGGAAGCCAAGGAGGGAGGATTGCCTGAGCTCAGGATTTTGAGACCAGCCTGAGCCAGAGTGAGACCCCATCTCTACTAAAAAAGAAAAATATATATATATAATGGGGAAAAAATAAACTAGCCAGGCATGGTAGTGGGCACCTGTAGTCCCAGCTACTCAGGAGACTGAGGCAAGAGAATCGTTTGAGCCCAAGAGTTTGAGGTTGCTGTGAGCTATGATGACGCATCGGCACTCTACCCAGGGTGACAGAGTGAGACTCTGTCTCAAAACAAACAAACAAACAAACCAGGTGGCACCTGTGGGGCAGTGAGTAGGGTGCTGGCCCCATATACCAAGGGTGGCTGGTTTGAACCTGGCCCCGGCCAAACTGCAACAACAACAAAAAATAGCCAGGTGTTGTGGTGGGCACCTGTAGTCCTAGCTACTCGGGAGGCTGAGGCAAGAGAATCGCCTAAGCTCAAGAGCTGAAGGTTGCCGTGAGCTGTGACGCCATACTCTCTACTGAGGGTGATAAAGTAAGACTCTGTCCCTAAAAACAAACAAACAAACCAAACAACAACAACAAAAGCATTGAAGGACCAGGTCTGGGCTGATGTTAGGAGTGATCATTAAGTTTGTCGGGCCAGATGTTAGATGGCAGCATCAGAGGTCTATGAGAACATGTTCTTATTTATTTGTCTTTAGAGACATGTACCGAGGGAAGTTGGTATTAGGACTGAAATGATGCCATGTGTGGGATTTGCTTGAACATATTCCAGCAAAATAATAATAAATCAGAAAAAGGAGATGGAAGAGCAAGTATGCATATCACAAGATGTGAAACCCAAGATTTGAGTGCTGGAGCATGGTGGGGGGGAGACCCTAAGCTTTTTTCCTTTGGAAATTCTAGTAAAAAGAAGTTAAATAATATGCGCGCAGTTCTGGTGCAGGGCTATCTCCCCCAGGGTATTGATCATTTGAGAGCTTTTTTCTTATATGTGATGTTGGATATCTCAAAAATTATGCCCAGACTTTTTCTTATTTTGCTCATCTGCCTTCATTTGTGTTTATGTATTTAATGTGTGACCCAAGGCAGTTCTTCTTCCAACGTGTGGCAAAGGACAGAAAAGGTCAGACACCCCTGGAGCATAACCTGTGCGAGTCGTGAGAATCGGTCACTCTGCACAAATGTTTCCTCCCTTTTCTGTGTACGTGACAGAATGCCATATGCAGCCTTGTGAATCTTGCATTTTTCACTCAGTATTTTAGAAATCTTTCTGTGTTACCATAAACTTTCCTTGTTTATTTCCCTAAGGCCTTTTCAATACTGTGTCCATCACTTTATAAAATAGACCACGTGAGCAGATACTGGGTAGTGATGAGGCAAACATCAGATACAAAATAAATGCGAATCCTTTAGGACCTAACTAGAGTCTCAGATGGTTTTGAAGCCAAGGGGCAGTGGTGTGGTTTGCCTCAAGCTTTTTAAGTTAAACTTGCAAGGGGCCGGAGCCCAGTGTGATCTCTCTTCCAGTGTGACCTCTCTCCTTGTCCCCAGCTATGCTGCGCATGGTCTCGGCAGTTCTCCAGTTTGGCAACATTGTCCTGAAGAGAGAGCGGAACACAGATCAAGCCACCATGCCCGACAACACAGGTACAGTCCCTGCAGCCTGTGTGCCCTGCTTCCATCCTGGTGCCACTCTTGACTTCTGCCATCTGCTGAGTCTTTGCTGAAGTAACATCTCCCACTCTTTCCCGCATTGGTTTTTTGGGTTTGTTTGTTTGTTTTGAGACAGAACTCACTCTATTGCCGTGAGCTAGTGTGCTGTGGTATCATCATAGCTCACAGCAACCTCTAACTCTTGGATTCAAGTGATCCTCCTACCTCAGCCTCCTGAGTGGGTGGGACTACAGGTACCCACCACCAAGTCTGGCTAGTTTTCCTAATTTTAGTCGAGACAGGGTCTCGCTCTTGGCTCAGGCTGGTTTCCAACTCCTGAGCTCAAGCAGTCCTCCTGCACTCAGTCCTCCTAGAGTGCTGGGATTACAGGCGTGAGCCATTGCTCCTGGCCTCTTTTCCTTATTCTAATGAGGGTAAGCTCTGCTGGGAGCTTGAACAGCACAAGCCTGCCAGTAAGGAGACCTTTTAAAAAACAGAATTATAGTCAATGTTATTACTTCTCTTATTAGCCAAAATGGAAGTGGCTATGCTTCTTTATTATCCTGAAATAATACAGGTTGGAAGGGAAAAATCTGGGAAGACAGAAAAGTACAAAGTAAGGGAGAAAATTATCCATAATCATACTTGCAGGAGATAATTAATACTCATATTTTAGAGTATTTCTCTCTAGGCTTTGTTCTACATCTGATCACTGTGGATATAGATTGTCACAGAAATGGAATCGTCACACCCTGTCCCTGGAGATAGCAAGAGCTTTCTGTCCTGGTTATAAAATCTATGGGCTTTTTTTTTTATTTTTCACTGAACACTAAGATGGGAGAAAAGGGCTTTATTTAAAAAGCTGCATGGCACAGAAGGTACAAGGACAGGAGATGTTACCCACGATGCTGTTGATGAGTGATATTGCCTGTGGCATTTGGGGGCTCTGGTCACACACCTAGCAGGTGTACTGTGCACTCTCATTTATTCATTTGTTTTACAGAACTGGGGTGAGGTCAGGCATAGCGGCTCACACCTGTAATGCTAGCACTCTGGGAAGCTAAGACAGGTGGATTTCTTGAGCTCAAGAGTTTGAGACCAGGCTCGGTGCCTGTGGCTCAATCGGCTAAGGCGCCAGCCACATACACCTAAGGTGGCGGGTTCGAATCCCCAGCCCGGGCCCGCCAAACAACAATGATGGCTGCAACCAAAAAATGCCTGGCGCTGTGGTGGGCACCTGTAGTCCCAGCTACTTGGGAAGCGGAGGCAGGAGACTCGCTTGAGCCCAGGAGTTGGAGGTTGCTGTGAGCTGTGAGGCCATGGCACTCTACCCAGGGGGATAGCTTGAGGCTCCGTCTCAAAAAAAAAAAAAAAAATAGTTTGAGACCAGACTGAGCAAGAGCAAGACTCCATCTCTAAAAATAGTGGGGTGTTGTAGCAGGCACCTATAGTCCCTGCTACTAGGGAGGCTCAGGCAAGAAGATCTCTTGAGCCCAGGAGTTTGAGGTTGCTGTGAGCTATGATGCCACAGCACTGTATCCAAGGCAACAGAGTGAGACTCTATCTCAATAAATAAATGCATACACACGTACATACATAAGTACATAAATAAATAAAAAATATACAACCTAGATCAGACCTTACAAACATTTAAACTTGCTGTTTTCCCCTTGGATGCACTGGAGGTGACTTTCTAGGTCATAAAGTAGAACTCTATCCGGGCTCTGTAGGGAGATGTAAGTTCAGTAAAAGTGATCTTTGAACTCCCATGTGTTTTGTTTTCTGCATTTGCAAACATCAATCAGAGAAGCAGTCCATGGGCCCCACCACGTGGCCAAGGACACTCCAAAGGCTTAGAACCCTGTGAATGGTGTCCGTTAAGGGCTGCCTGGTACTCTAGGGCACAGTGCCTGGTGATTTTCAAGTCAAGTTTGTTTGTTCTTCACTATTTGTCATGCGATGCAAAGTAAAGAATTAGAAACTCACAAAAAGGGAGAAATTGAAATCCTCATAGCTTCGCCTTTTGGAAGTAATCACTGTCACCTCTCAGAAGTAATCGCTGTCAACATTTTGGTGTATTTCCTTCTAGGCATTTATTTCTCTTTTCCTTTTTCTTTTCTTTTATAGCTGTTTATAGTAACTGTGTTCTTGTTATGGGGATGATAGACGCTTGGAAACATTTATTTATTATTGTTTTAATTCCGAGTCGAAAGAAGAAACATACCTGCTCACACACCCGCAGCCTCATCTTTTGCAAAAACATATATTAACATTCTGGCATCCAGGCATTGTTCTATACAATCCCCCCACCACAAAAAGAAAAAGAGAGACAATATTACATGATGTTCTGTAGTCTGAGTGTTTTCCTTTCAAAGTGTTACATACTTTGTCATGTTTCACTAAGAGTTTTCCAGCATAACTTTTTTCTTAATGTTTTCTCGTAAATAGTTTAAGAGGCCAGGCGCGATGGCTCATGCTTGTAATCCTAGCACTCTGAGAGGCCAAGGCGGGTACATTGCTTGAGCTAAGGAGTTCGAGACCAGCCTGAGCCAGAGCAAGACCCTATCTCTAAAAATAGCCTGGCATTATGGCAGGCACCTGTAATTCCAGCTACTTGGGAGGCTGAGGCAAGAGAATCACTTGAGCCCAAGAGTTTGAGGTTGCTGTGAGCTATGACACCATGGCACTCTGTCAATGGCAACAAAGTAAGACTATCTAAAAAAAAAAAAGTTTCAAACATTGGCCAAGCACAATGGCTCATGCCTGTAAATCCTACTACCCTGGGAGGCTGAGGCAGGAGGATCACTTTAGGTCAGGAGTTGGAGACCCGTGTGAGCAAAAACGAGACCCTGTCTCTACTAAAAATATAAAAACTAGAAGAGTGAAACCCAGGTACTTGGGAGGCTGAGGCAAGAGAATCGCTTGAGCCCAGGAGTTTGAGATTGCTGTGAGCTAGGCTGACACCACGGCACTCTAGCCCAGGGAACAGAGTGAGACTCTGTCTCAAAAAAAAAAAAAAAGAATTTTCAAACATATACGTAAGCCAAAAGGACTGATTTAGAAACTTGTTATGTTTCTGCATTTACCAAAAGATTCTGCCCTATTGAGTCCAGCCTGAGCAAGAGTGAGACCCCATCTCTACTAAACATAGAAAAACTAGCCGGTGTCATGGCAGGCATCTATAGTCCCAGCTACTCAGGAGCCTGAGCCAAGTGGATTGCTTGAGCCCCTTAGATTGAGGTTGCTGTGAGCTATGATGACACCATAACACTACTCAGGCTGACAGAGTGAGACTCTGTCTCAAAAAGAAAAAAAAAAAAACCACATACACACAAAAGATTCCACCCTAGACCTTTTTTTTTTTTCTTTTGAGACAAAATCTCAGTGTGTCACCCTCGGTAGAGTGCTGTTGGGTCACGGCTTACCACAACCTCAGACTCCTGGGCTTAAGTGATTCTCTTGCCTCAGCCTCCCAAAGTAGCTGGGACTACTGGCACCTGCCACAACACCCAGCCATATTTTGTTGCAGTTGTCATTCTTGTTTAGCTGGCCTGGGCCGGGTTCGAACCCACCAACCTGGGTGTATGTGGCTGGCACCATAACCACTGTGCTACAGGCACCAAGGCCCTAGACCTATTTTTTTTTGTAGTTATAAATGATATCATTTTATTTGTTTGTATTTTAATTGCTTTTCCTCATTTCCATAATGTAGAAGAACAATTAATTTTTAAATATTTAATTCATGTTTGGTCACCTCAATGAATGCTTATTCCAATGGCTTCTCCCTGCAACATTTTATTATGAAGTTTTCAACGATACAGAAAAGTTGAAAGAACTTTACAGTAAATCCCACCTAGAGTCTACTGTTCATATTTCACTGTACTTCCTTTATTGTGTATCTTTTCACCCATCATGGTTTTGTGGTGTATTTCAGAGCTGCAGACGTCCATATAGGTCACACCCACACACTTCAGCATGCATATCATTAACTGGCTTCTAATATTTGTTTGGAGTTCCTTTTCATTTCTTTCTTTCTTTCTTTTTTTTTTTTTTTTTTGAGACAGAGTCTCACTCTATCACCCTGGGTAGAGTGCCATGGTTCCATAGCTCACAGTATCCTCAAACTCTTGGGCTCAAGTGATCCTCTTGCCTCAGCCTCCCAAGTAGCTACAACTATAGATGTGCACCACCCCTCCTGGCTAAATTTTCTATTTTTTAATACAGAGGAGATCTTGCTCTTGCTGGTTTCCAACTCCTGAGCAATCTGCCTGCCTCAGCCTCCCAGAGTGCTGGGATTACAGGCATTCCTTTTTTATCTGAAGTGAAACGTACATGTTGTGAAATGCACACATCTTACATGTACTGCACAGTGAGTTCCTGGTGTAGTTTTCAGTGATTGATTGTAGGGTCTTCATTTAGTTGGAGAAACCCTGACCTGGCTAACCAATCCCTTCTGTGGGGCATTCAGGTTCTTTCCTGGTTTTCTCCATTATAAACAACACTGGGATGTGAGCATCCTCAAAGCATAGGCTTCGCTCATGTGCAGGGTTATTTTGGCCACCTCTAGTTCCTAGAGGGAGAATTGCTGGGCCGGCAAATGTACACGCTCAGGACTGTAATGCCTCTCTAGTGAGAAAGACTGAGCCCATCTTCTGTCCCCCAGTACCCTATCCCCCACTCCTGAGCCCATACCACTTCCCAGTGCTGACCCGATCTTGGTGCCTCTCACCCTCAGCTGCACAGAAGCTCTGCCGCCTCCTGGGACTGGGGGTGACGGATTTCTCCCGAGCCCTGCTCACCCCTCGAATCAAAGTTGGCCGAGACTATGTGCAGAAAGCCCAGACCAAGGAACAGGTAGGTGGGGCTAATAGCAGGCAGGAGCCCTACTCTAGGGTCTTTAAACAGTTTGTGCCATTTTTCTTACTCAGCAGACTTTTGCCTAGTGCCTGCTCAGTTGTGGACTCTGGTCTCGGTGCCAAGAACAAAAACAGTAATCAAAGCCAAAACCAGGGTGTCACGGAACTCAGGTTGTGAGAGGGAAACAGATATTAAAGAAGACAAATGAAGAGGCTGCTTTCAGACAGAGATGCCTTCTATGAAGGAGGAGGTGTGGGTGGTCAGGAAAGTCTTCTCTAGGGAGATGATGTTTGAGGTGAGACCTGGATGGTTCAAGGCAGTGAACATGAAGGTCCTGGGGCCAGAACAAGCTTGGCAAGTTGGGAATATAAGGGAAGTCAGTGCAGCTAGAGAGCAATGGAGAGGGTGGTTGAAGCTATGATTATTAGCAGGGGACAGATCACACAAGGTCTTAGGGACCACAGTAGGGAGGTGAGTTTTATTCAGAGCACATAGGAGGCCAATAAGGCTTTAAGGGAGCATTTTGATTCCATTTGTGTCTCATAGAAAAATCCTTTTGTGTGCTGCCTGGAGAATTGGGCCCAGAGACACAAGTAGAGGCAGGGAGACATGAGAAGGCCACAGTCATAGTCTAGGCAAGCAATGATAGTGGCTCAACCAGAGTGGAGGCAGTGAGGCTGGAAAGGAGAGAACACAAGTCAGAAAGGTTTCCAAAATTCAGTTTTTAGGCAGCAGCCTCTACTGGCTTCAGGCCAGGCATTGAAGTATGAGGATAAAGTAGAAAGTGGGGGAGATGGGGAGTTCTCAGGTGAGGAACCATTGTCAGTCTTCATTTGATAGATGACGAAACTGAGGCACAGAGAGATTTATTCATGTGCCCGAGGTCACACAGCCTCTGAGTGGTAGAGCTGGTAATTGAACCCAGGTTCTTTGGCTCCAGAGACCACACTCTTAACTGCTGTGCCATAGAAATTGGTTTGAGTGGCAGGGGGAGGACTCATTTCATCAGCTAACATGCCCTGATCACCGTGCATAGTACCTGGCACGCAGAAGGATTTCAGTACTGTTCAACTGTTGTTCCTGTCCTCATTCTTGTGGTATTTATGATCAAGAAGCTGGGAGGTGAACCACGAGGGCACTGTGCACAAGGACCCATCCCCTGCCCTGTCCACACCCCATGTCTCCTGGGTGGCTGATGTGCAGGCTGCACCTTCTCTGTGACCCTGCCCTGCAGGCTGACTTCGCGCTGGAGGCCCTGGCCAAAGCCACCTACGAGCGTCTCTTCCGCTGGCTGGTCTTGCGTCTCAACCGTGCTTTGGATCGCAGCCCCCGCCAGGGTGCCTCCTTCCTGGGCATCCTGGACATCGCAGGCTTTGAGATTTTCCAGGTCTGCCCTCATGCAGGAATGGGGGTGTGGGAGCTCCTTCACTCTGGCCCTGTTCCTGTCCTCCTCTCTCTGGATCTCTGTCCTCCTCTCTCTGGGTCTCTGTCCCCCTCTCTCCGGGTCTCTGTCCCTCTCTCTGTGGGTCTCTGTCCCCTTCTTTGTCCCTCCTACTCACATGTCCTTTGTCCCTGCAGCTGAATTCTTTCGAGCAGCTCTGCATCAACTACACCAACGAGAAGCTGCAGCAGCTCTTCAACCACACCATGTTCGTGCTGGAGCAGGAGGAGTACCAGCGCGAGGGCATCCCCTGGACTTTCCTCGACTTTGGCCTTGACCTGCAGCCCTGCATTGACCTTATTGAGCGGCCGGTAAGCCCCAGACCCCTCTCCACCTGCACCCTGGTTCAAATCTGTCTCCCCTGCTGTGCAACCTTGTCCCGCTCCTCACCTGCTGGGCCTCAGGGCTCCTCTGGTTCCGTAGGAAGATGAGAGCACCTGCTTCCTGGATCTGTTGTGACCATTAGATAGTCAGGACCCAGAGCATGCCTGCCATTGCACCAGCTCACATAAGTAGGTCGCTCGGAGGCTCTTACCTTAACTATTGTTCTCGCGTGTGGCTGTATGTTCAAGTATTACTAAAAATTAGCAGCAGCATAAATGTCCATTATCTATGAGTCTGACTTACTCTCCCCTCTTATGAATGGTCAGGCGAACCCCCCTGGACTCCTGGCCCTGCTAGATGAGGAGTGCTGGTTCCCAAAGGCCACTGACAAGTCATTTGTGGAGAAGGTAGCCCAGGAGCAGGGCGGCCACCCCAAGTTCCAGAGGCCGAGGCACCTGCGGGATCAGGCTGACTTCAGTGTCTTGCACTATGCGGGCAAGGTAGGGGCTGAGGCCTAGTCTTGCGGGCACATGGGCGGTAGTTGGGATCAAGATATGGGGAGGATACAGAGGGAAATCAGGGGTCTCCTGCTGTCCAGACAGGGTACAGGCTAGGAGAGCCTAAAGAGCAAAACCTTCCTTAAGGAGGAGATATTTGCAGTAGGTTTTTTTTTTTTTTTTTTTTTTTTGAGACGGAGCCTCAAGCTATCCCCCTGGGTAGGGTGCCATGGCATCACGCTCACAGCAACCTCCAACTCCTGGGCTCAAGCGAGTCTCCTGCCTCAGCCTCCCAAGTAGCTGGGACTACAGGCG
>CAUYQS010040670.1:0-39526 GCA_963574585.1 Otolemur crassicaudatus | reverse complement strand
ACCCTTGTTGCTTCTAATGCATCTACTAGACAGCCACATGTTAAGTCCTCACCCTTCATTCCATTTAATGCCTCCTCATTTCCTTTAAAGAATACACTATGCTTTACTCACATTAATATTTCTAAAAATAATTCTTCCGCTCTTAATGACCCTAATACATACCCTTAATAATCTTAGTACCTTAACAGCCCAAGCCCTAGATTCACAACAACAAATCAATGCACATCTCAAATTAACTATACTAAACCTAACTCAACAAACCTTTCTATTACAAAAACAAGTAGATCTCCTCTGGAACTTACAAGGAGTCTCCTGCCTTCCTCCTTTCAATAACATATATATAACACCATAAAAAATAAAAAATGCTTCTAAAACTATTAAAACCTTAAATAACTATATAAGGGAAGGATAGTCCCCCACTTTTGATAACTATACCCACAACCTATTACATACTATTAAAGTTATAAATAAAACCAAAGTTCCAACTATCACAAAAGACACATTTCTTCATAGCCTCACTAGTTTCTGGTCTCTTATCAAATCATGGGGGGGGGGCACGGTCCCAGTGTTCCTTCTTGTAAGTCTTATCAGCCTCGCCTTCCTCTGTGTTCTCTAAAAACGTGTGGTATCCACACAAAAACATCAGATTCTCTTAACCCAAGCACTCCATAACCCTGCTAACCAAGTTTGGGTGTCTCTAATACACCACCAATTGTAAAGAGAGCTCTCCGTGACCTGACGGGCAACTGGGAACACTGAAGAGGACACGACCTAAGACAGGCACTCCCCAGAGCAGGTAAGGGGAGGTAGCCAATGACCGGCAACTTGTCCCCAGGTCCCTGACCTAAGACAGAGACTCTCTTAGCTTTAAAAAATAAAAAGGGAGGAGATGTAAAGGTTAACAATTATATTACAGCACATTCAAGTGAAAGTGCATCTTAGAAGGAGGCGCCTAGCGACCTTGCTGATTAAGAAAAAACGATACAAAAGACCAGAGGTGATTTAACACGTGCACACATTCCAAAGAAATTTACTCATATCACTCTCCCCCTTCTTCCTACTTCATCCTCACAATACTAGCCTATCACAAACCAGGACTACATACATAACCAAATCTAGAAGTACCCCTCGTTCCCCCACTAACTAAACCTATATAAACCCCTACCTGTTACAATAAACAGCTTCGGCTCAGTCCCTTTCCCAATGTGTCTGTCTTGTCTTATTTGTCTTCCCCTTTCATACTCCGACTCCCCAACACGGCACCTGACCAAGAGAATCACCTGGGGCTCAGTGCCTGTAGCACAGTGGTTATGGCGCTAGCCACATACACTGAGGGTGGCAGGTTCGAGACTGGCTGGGCCAGCTGAACAACGATGACAACTGCAAGAAAAGATGGCTGGGCATTGGGGCGGGTGCCTGTGGTCCCAGCTACCTGGGAGGCTGAGGCAAGAGAATTGCTTGAGCCCAAGAGCTGGAGGTTGCTGTGAGTTGTGACATCACAGCACTCTACTGAGAGCCACATAGTGAGACTCTTGTCGCAAAAAATAAATAAAAGGATTAGGCATGGTAGTGCCTGTGGCTCAAAAGAGTAGGGCACCAGCCCCATGTGCTGGAGGTGATGGGTTCAAACCCAGCCCCAGCCAAAATCTGGGGAAAAAAAAAATAGATTAGGTGATGGCTATATACATGGGGGCTGGTGGGTTTGAACCTGGCCTGGGGCCTGGGGCCTGCTAAACAGCAATGACAAAAACAACAATAACAACAAAAATAGCTAGGGGCTCAGCACCTGTGGCTCAGCGGCTAGGGCACCAGCCACATACATCAGAGCTGGCAGGTTCAAAATCCAACCCAGGCTGGCCAAACAACAACAACTACAATAAAAAAATAGCTGGGCATTGTGGTGGGCACCCGTAGTCCTAGCTACTTGGGAGGCTGAGGCAAGAGAAACACTTAAGCCCAAGAGTTTGAGGTTGTGGCTCGGCGCCTGTGGCTCAAGTGGCTAAGGCGCCAGCCACATACACCTAAGGTGGCAGGTTCAAATCCAGCCTGGGCCCACCAAACAATGACAGCTGCAACCAAAAAAAAAAAAAAAAAAAAAACAATAGCCAGGCGTTGTGGCAGGCACCTGTGGTCCCAGCTACTTGGGAGGCTGAGGCAAGAGACTCGCTTGAGCCCAGGAGTTGGAGATTGGTGTGAGCTGTGACACCACAGCACTCTACCCAGGGGGATAGCTTGAGGCTCTGTCTCAAAAAAAACAAAACAAAAAAAAAAAAAAAAAAAAGAGTTTGAGGTTGCTATGAGCTGTGACACTACAGCACTCTATCGAGGGCAACAAAGTGAGACTCTTGTTTCTGAAAAAATAAAAAATTAAAAAGATTCCATAATATTTATTTCTTTAAAAATATATAATTCTGAAAAATAGGATGTACAATAAGGCATCTGAACATAAAAGTCAAAGTTTTGTTTTTTTTTTTTTTTGAGACAGAGCCTCAAGCTGTCCCCCTGGGCAGAGTGCCGTGGCATCACAGCTCACAGCAACCTCCCAACTCCTGGGCTCAATTGAGTCTCCTGCCTCTGCCTCCCAAGCAGCTGGGACCACAGGCGCCCGCCACAACGCCCGGCTATTTTTTGGTTGCAGCCGTCATTGTTGTTTGGCAGGCACGGGCTGGGGATTCGAACCCGCCACCTTAGGTGTACGTGGCTGGCGCCTTAGCCGGTTGAGCTATAGGCAGCGAGCCAAAGTCAAAGTTTTGAAATTAAAATCAAAGTTGATCTAAATTCAATAGTCAAGTTTCTATAATCTCTTACACCTTGAGTTCATTAATACTATGTTGTGAAATACTGCTCTGCTCAGGAGAAAGGAAAGAATCAGGAGCACTTGAGAAGTGAAATAAACTGACTGGAGTAGATAGAGAGTTTGTGATTACAAAACTAATTTTGTGAGACAAAAAAGTGTGATTGGAGACAGAGACAGAAAGCTGGCCAGGGGCTGCTGGCCTGCTGGGCTCAGCCCACATACCTGGGAGAACCTGAGCACCTCCACGCCACCGTTCTCCAGCTCTTCTGTGCAGTTGGTGCTGATCATGGAGTCAAAATTTCTAAGTACCTGTGTACAGACCATAGGGATGGACGGTGGGAAGGAAATTTCAGTATTATCCTTGTTCCCATCTTCATTAGTGGCCAAATTGGGAGAATTTGAATCAATTCTCTACTTTCCCACATAGCCAAGGATGTCCATGTTACATGTGATCTCTTTAACTCCCATCTTATAATTAGATAACCAAGCTTCAGGCCTCTCCTCCCAAGCTTGATTCTCTTTTCCTTAAGTTCAGGCAACAGAAACTATCTCTCCCCTTTTAGTATCCCAGGGCCTCATTTCTCTGTGATACCATGAAGGGAAGATTCTCTAAACAAAATGTCCTTGTCTAGACAGAAATCTCAACAGCTTAGCCTTGGATAACCTACACACAGGGCTCAGGTGAATGGACTTAGATGGGGACACAGATGAGAGCGAGAATCAGCCTGGGGCATTAGGGATGGAGCAGACAGGAAGCCCACACAGGATGCGGCTGCAGAGGAGCCAATTTTCCAGATGCAGGAATTGTCCACTCTACTGATAGCCAGCTGTGGTTCATTTACATAAAAATTTAAGTTCCCTATCTCTGCCTTTCCTCTTTTTTCCAGCTTGCTGGATATATCCCAGAGACGCAAAGTACTGTGTACCTATGAGAAACTTGGAGTTAATTACAGGGTAAATCTCAAAGCTAAAAAGAGAAAGCTCCTTGGAGCCCACATTGCCTATGATTGTTAGCATCTCTCGTCGCCCTCCATTTGCTCGTGTGAGAATCAAAACTACAGCATTTGGGCAGTCAGAGGTCTGATAAACCCTGTTGCTGCAGAACTAGGCTCTAGTGATATTAAAATGGCTTGATCAGGCTCAGCGCCTGTAGCTCAGCGGCTAGGGTGCCAGCCACATACGCTGGGGCTGGAGGGTTCAAATCCAGCCCGGGCCTGCCAAACAACAATGACAATTACAACCACAACAACAAAAAAAAATAGCCGGGCACTGTGGTGGGCACCTGTAGTCCCAGCTACTTGCGAGGCTGAGGCCCAGGAGTTGAAGATTGCTGTGAGCTGTGACGCCATAGCACTCTACTGAGGGCGACGTAGTGAGATTCTGTCTAAATAAATAAATAAAATAAAATGGCTTGCCCAAGTCACATGTCTGTGAGGGACAGCCAGCAGTGGGACCAGATTCTTAGGCCAACACTGGCTGCTGCCACATACTGTTTCTCTGGAAGCTCCAATACGGTGTCACAACAGCAGCAGGGCCCAGTAAGGGTTAATCAGCCACACTAAGTAACACTTCATTGAACAATGACAGACACGGAGGCTGCACCTAAGCACAAAGAGGATTGGCTTGGGTTTTCAGAAGCCTTGGTTGACACCCAGTTTTGATACTAATTAGCAGCCACAGAACCTCTCTTGGCCTTGGTTTCTTATCTATAAAATGAAGTTCAAGTAGATGATGTACAAGTTTACCTTCATTGCAAAGAATTTAGTGAATGTCCTGAGTGGCAGGAAGCCAACAGTACATGTCCATATGAAATGGCTTTTGAGAACTGAGAAATTAATCTGGCAGTGTGTTTAATGGGACTAATACTTAGCCTGCATCCTCCCTCTCAGGACATCTGACAACTGTCTACCAGTTTGACCAACTCTTAAATTATTATCATCCTCAACTACAGCTAGGAGGGATACAGGCCAGAGCCAAGTAACTCAGACGCAGCTGCCTGTGAACAGACCACCTGAACTCTGCCTGCTTCCCACCCTAGTATATAATGACAGTGTAAGAAAAAATTCTCCCTCTAATTTGTTTTTTTAATTAATATCAAGGCCAATGTATTCAATAGATAACTAATACACACCAACACAAGAGAAAAACTCAATTTAATTCACGTTGGAGGAGGGAAGAGTAAGGAAAGGAGAAAAGAGAGAAAGGAAGAGAAAATCTTCAAATTTTAATTTTAAGATTAAAATAAATTAACATCAAGGAAAGGAAAGGGAAAAGGTAGAATTTACCTTATCGTGCCGTATCATTAGTGATGTCTTAGAACCCAGGGCTGAAAGGATCCCAGCTATCTCCACAGCAATATAACCTGCACCAACTATGACACTGCGACTAAAATGAAAGCAGAGGGTTAGTATCATTTTCTTTTCTTTTCTTTTTTTTTTAGAGAAGAGTCTCACTTAGTTGCCCTTAGTAGAGTGCCGTGGCATCACAGCTTCCAGCAACCTCCAGCTCTTGGGCTTAGGTGATTCTCTTACCTCAGCCTCCCAAGTAGCTGGGACTATAGGTGCCTACAACACCTGGCTATTTTTTTGTTGTTGCAGTTTGGCTGGAGCCAGGTTCGAACCTGTCACCCTTGGTGTATGGGGCCAGTGCCCTATTCACTGAGCTACAGGTGCCACCTGGTTAATATCTTTTTTAGAAACTTATTTTGGAGCTTGGGGCCTGTGGTTCAAGTGGCTAAGGCACCAGCCACGTACACCCAAGGTGGCGGGTTTGAATCCAGCCCAGGCCCGCCAAACAACAATGATGGCTGCAACCAAAAAATGGCCGGGCGTTGTGGTGGGCACCTGTGGTCCCAGCTACTTGGGAGTCTGAGGCAGGAGACTCGCTTGAGCCCAGGAGTTAGAGGTTGCTGTGAGCTGAGATGCCACGGCACTCTACCCAGGGGGACAGCTTGAGGCTCTTGTCTCAAAAAAAAAAAAAAAAAAAGAAAAAAGAAACTTATTTTGGGCTTGATGCCTGTAGCTCAGTGCTTAGGGCGCAGGTCACGTGCACAGGGGCTGGTGGGTTTGAACCACGCCCAGGGCCTGCTAAACATTAATGACAGCTACAACAACAAAAACAATAGCCCACCATTGTGGTGGGCGTCTTAGTCCCAGCTACTTGGGAGGCTGAGGCAAAAGAATTGCTTAACCCCAAGAGTTTGAGGTTGCTATGAGCTGTGATGCCACAGCATTCTACCAAGAGCAACTCTGTCTCAAAAAAAGCATAAAACTTTTTTTGGGAGGAATTTTAGATTTGTAGAGAAACTGGAAAGATAATATAGAGAGTTCCTTTATATCCATGTGTTTTTCCTTGCTCAGTGTTGTGGTGGGTGCCTGTAGTCCCAGCTACTCAGGAGGCTGTGGCAGGAGGATCACTTAGAGCCTGGAGCTCAAGGCTGAAGTGAACTATGATCATGCTACTGCACTCCAGCCTGGTGACAAAAGTAAGACTCTGTCTCTAAAAAACAAAAAGGAAAGAAAATGTATTTTTGTGAGACTGATAGAACCTTCATTTGTGGAGACCCTTCTACACTTAGAGGTTTTGAAAAATCAGAATTAGCTACTTTAAACACTATCAATTAATGCTGGATTGAGAAAAGGGTAGTGCCTGTGGCTCAGTGAGCAGGGTGTTGGTGGATTTGAACCTGCCGCAGCCAAACTGCAACAAAAAAATAGCCAGGCGTTGTGGCAGGCGCCTATAAGTCCCAGCTACTTGGGAGGCTGAGGCAAGAGAATCACCTAGGCCCAAGAACTGGAGGTTGCTATGAGCTGTGATTCTACCGAGGGCAACAAAGTAAAACTCTGTCTCTAAACTAAATAAATAAAAGGTTGAAAAAAGAAGATAGTTTTAAGACTTGGCTATTTAGTCTTCAGATTACTCTGTATCCAGTTACCAGGTACCCAGTTACCCAGGCTCAGTAACTCTGCAGATCTGGTTCTAAAACTATGGTCAATTGAAAAATGTGATTGGTCTACTGAGGGTTCCTAGTGGATGAGAACCCCAAGGTCATAAAAAAGAAGACATAGGATAATAGAACTCAGGAAAGACATACATTTTAAGTGGTTGGGAGAGAGAGGAAGAAGAAATGTTAGCAGGAGAGTCAGAGGCAGCGTGAATCATGGAGGTCACGTCAGGTCAGCTTACCTAGGCAGTTCTTCCAGCTGAAAAAATCCATCACTGGTTATTCCCAGGCTGGCACCTACATAGAAAAATGCAACCTGGATCACACAGGGATTGCTCTTTCTCTTGTAAAATAGTCACAACACTTTATATAAGAACCACTTCCTCAGCCAACATTCTCTCTGTTTTGACAAGTTTTGTGAAAGTCTCCACTTGGGAAACTGCCAACCAAATCTTCCCTGCC
Source organism: Otolemur crassicaudatus (assembly GCA_963574585.1). Classification (NCBI taxonomy): domain Eukaryota; kingdom Metazoa; phylum Chordata; class Mammalia; order Primates; family Galagidae; genus Otolemur; species Otolemur crassicaudatus. The sequence continues at coordinate 32,324 of CAUYQS010040670.1, read as the reverse complement.
TGAGTCAACATTTTTTATTTTCTCTCCGGAAGAAGAACCCATGATGATTAAATAACTTCTAAATTCTGAGGACCTAAAATCCTCTCAGCTTTCATGAATAAGCTCTTCACTGGCTCTGCCTCACCCTTCCGCCCCCAGAGTGGGTAAGAACCCTCCTGGTTCAGCCCTGGCCCTCTTCTCTCAGCTTGTTCCTTCAAAGGTTTCAACCAAACTTCACTATGGAAGACTTCCAAAGGCAGAGTTCCCAGTTTGACCTTCTCCCCAGGTACCAGGTCCTTGTTTTGAACTCTCAACACTCAATTCTCAGTCTATATAGAATTGAACCTCATCTCCCAAACCACATCTCTCTCTCTCAAGTTTACCACTTCTATTAAGGAGCCACCCTCCCTCATTCATCCAGACAAAGCTTTGAGCTGATTCCTTCTCTTGTAACTGATGGGATACAGGAGTAGGGAGCTGGTAAAAATGTTGCATTTTATCAAATCCTCACTTCACAGGTGTTGAATAGTCTTTGTAAATGTGTCTTGGAATCAATGAAGTACAGTAACTGATGCTTCCTTCTCTTTGTCTTTTTATACCTGTTCTTGCCTCTAGTACCTGACATAGTGAAGGCTCAGTAACTCTCTACAGATTTGAACTGAGATTTTTCTAGCACATGCCAGGTGAAACACTAACTAAAAACCCTAATACCACCTTCTGAACAAACAACTGCAGCTCTCTCCCTCTCCCTTTCCTTTCCTTTTATTTATTTATTTATTTTTTGGAGACAAAGTCTCACTATGTTGCCCTTGTAAAGTGCCGTGACATCACAACTCACAGCAACCTCAAACTCTTGGACTCAAGCGATTCTCTCGACTCAGCCTCCCTAGTAGCTGGGACTACAGGCTACTCCCACAATGCCCAGTTTTTTTGTTTGTTTGTTTGTTTAGCAGGCTTGGTGCCCTAACCACTGAGGTATCGGCACAGAGCCATACCTGCAGTTTTCTAACTGGCCACCACTCTCTGTGCTCTCCCCTGTTCAAGTCACTGTCAGATGAGTTTCTAAAATTACCACTTGGATCTTCTCACTACTCTATTTATACACTAATAATAATTATTTGTCACAGTTGCCATCTATTTAGAAGATTCCTTAATTTGGCTTGAGAAGTCTCCACAATTTGGCCCTAACCCAATTCCATTCTCAGCTCAGAGTACTCAGCTCAGAATATTAGTGCTACAAACATTGGTTGAATTAGCTGATGTCTTCCAGACATCTTTAGTTATCCAGTGGTTCTTCTACTCCTCCGTATATATGCTCAATTTGCAAGCCCTTTTCCTAGGAAGTCTTTCTGAGTCATGCCTGTTCCAGCTCTTAACATCTCGGCCCTCACTGTCTGGCTATCACCTTGGAACATGTACATTTTATTTTTTGCATTTGTTTTTATTATGTATTTTTTGATCATTCCCTCTTTATTTCATTCCCTCCTACCCACCAGAGGCAGTCCAAGGCCTTACAGGCTATAGCAAATGATATTTACAGCTTGCAAACTATTTTATATATATATGTATTTTTTTAAAAACTAAATCTTAGCTATGTACATTAACGCATTTCTGAAGTACAATGCACTGGTTTTATATACAATTTGAAATACTTTCATCAAACTGGTTAACATAGCTTTCACCGCACTTTCTTAATTACTGTGTTTAGGCGTACTCTACACTTAGTAGATTTGACATGTACCCTTGTAAAACGCACCATAGGTGTGGTCCCACCAATTACTCTGCCTCTACCCATCCTCTCTCCTCCCTATCCCTTCCCCTCATCTTTCCCCTTCATCTTGGGCTGTAGTTGGGTTATAGCTTTCATATGGAAGTATGTTTGCTTATATATTGGTTTATAGTAGAGCTGAGTACATTGTATAATTTTTCTTCCGTTCTTGAGATACTTTACTGAGAAGAATATGTTTCAGCTCCATCCATGTAAACCTAAAAGAGGTAAAGTCTACATCTTTTTAAAGGCTGCATAATATTCCATGTTGTACATATACCACAATTTATTAATCCATTTGTGGGTCAATGGCACTTGGGCTTCTTCCATGACTTAGCAATTATGAATATTATATATTTTTAAATTAATAAATGCATATGTGAAAAATTTCAAAATGGGCTCCACACCCATCACACAGGGGTTACAGAGCCAGCTACATACACCTAGGATGGTAGATTCAAAACTGACTCAGGCCAGCTAAACAACAATGACAACTGCAACAAAAAATAGCCAGGCATTGGGGTGGGCACCTGTAGTCCCAGCTACTTGGGAGGCTGAGGCAAGAGAATCACTTAAGCCCACAAGTTTGAGGTTGCAGTGAGCTGTGATGCCACAACACTCTACCGAGGGCAACATAGGGAGACTGTCTCAAAAAAACAAATAGAAATTTCAAAGTGTACAACAGAGGAGTATATAGTGAACTAAACATATAGTGAAAAGGAGGTCTCTTTTCAACCCTCCAGCTCTCACTCTGTCCTTGGATGGAGGGATAACAGGGTTTCAGAGTATCTTTCCAGAGATTCAGTGCCTATTATGGTCTCCCTGCCTTTTTAAAAAGACACAAATTAGGCTCCACGCCTGTAGCTTAGTGGTGAGGGCACCGGCCACCGGCCACATAGCATACTATACACAGTTCTTTTTTTTTTTTTTAACTTAACAATAAACCTTGAGATCATTCCTGAAAGATGCTAACCTCCAATATACATCCCCCCCACCTTTGGACATTGAGTCTCATTCTGCTGCATAGGCTAGACTACAGTAACATAAAAATAGCTTACCACGACCTCACATTCCTGGGCTCAAATGACCCTGTTGCCTCAGGCTCCTAAGTAGGCTTACAGGTACACACCAGCACATTTGGCTGATTTTTCTTTTCTTTCTTTCTTTTTTTTTTTTTTTTTGAGACAGAGCCTCAAGCTGTCACCCTGGGTAGAGTGATGTGGCATCACAGCTCACAGCAACCTCCAACTCCTGGGCACCTTAGGTGTATGTGGCTGGCACCTTAGCCACTTGAGCCACAGGCGCCAAGCCTGGCTGATTTTTCTGTGTGTGGCTTTTTTTTTTTTTTAAGAGATGAGGTCTCACTACATTGTTCAGGCTGCTCTTAAACTCCTAGCCTCAAGCAATCCTCTTGCCTACAGTGTGAGCCACCACACCAAGATCCAACTAATAATTTTTTTTTGAGACAGCGTTTCATTATGTTGCCCTGGGTAGAGTGCCGTGGCCTCACAGCTCACAGCAACCTCCAACTCCTGGGCTCAAGCGAGTCTCCTGCCTCCGCCTCCCAAGTAGCTGGGACTACAGGCGCCCACCACAGCGCCAGCCATTTTTTGGTTGCAGCCATCATTGTTGTTTGGTGGGCCCGGGCTGGGGATTAGAACCCGCCACCTTAGGTGTATGTGGCTGGCGCCTTAGCCGCTTGAGCCACAGGCGCCGAGCCGTGCTTTCCTAATTTCAAGTAACCATGAGAGAGCTACTGTTTTCTTCGACACTCACTTGCTGGAGGGTCGAATTGAAAGTCACATATGTGTCTATGAACGAAAGTCAAAAGAGAAACTCAACTAAACATTAAATTCTGAACTGGGTTTGAATCTTTCCATGAAGCGTTTGTTTTTTGAGACAGAGCCTTAAGCTGTCACCCTGGGTAGAGTACGGTGGCATCACAGCTCACAGCAACCTCCAACTCTTGGGCTCAAGCGATTCTCTTGCCTCAGCCTCCCGAGTAGCTGGGACTACAGGTGTTCACCACAACATCTGGTTATTTTTTGTTGCAGTTTGGCCGGAGTGGCTTCAAACCCGCCACCCTCAGCATATGGGACTGGTGCCCTACTCACCGAGCCACAGGCACCACCTGGCCATGGGTCTTATGAAATCAGTCTTTGGAGACATACAAAGACACATAAACTATGTTCACCATTCACAAAGTCCTTATTATCTAGTTACAGAGAAATACATGGATAATGTTTTTTTCTTTACGATGTTTCTTCTGAGAGAATAAGCAGGTATATTCATGATTCATTCCTGAGGCTTAGCTCCCATGTATATAAAATGCATAGGTGGATAGGACCGTCTCTGAAATTCCTTACTGTTTTCCTCTACAGTGTAATTCTACATTTGAGAAAAGTATGCATGTAAACTTTACTTAGCTAGTTAAGCAACATCTTTACAATTTTTCTCTCCTATAAACAAAGCGGTGAATGTATCATGTGTTTTAGAAATAACCCATTGGACAAAATGAAGCTGGAAACAATCTAGTCCATGCTGAGAAGGCAAGAATGAGGCTCCCCCTGATTTTCTCTATCATCTGTGGTATGTCCAAGACTGGAACCTGATGAAATCTTTCTTTGCCCCATGGTGAGCAACTACTTAGAGTTAGTTAGGCTCTGCAGAGACCTTCCCTAGTGGTCTTTTCCAAGAGAGAAAGAGAATACAGATGCCATAGTACACTCCTCCCCACTGATGTTAACAAGTATTTGCCTTGAAGACTCACCAGGGATCTGGCTGTCCTGAGGAATGGCGGGCACACCACCAGTGGCAATCAGGATGTGCGGAGCGGTGTATTTTTTTCCATTGACCTCTACCGTGGGCTGGGGATCGCTTGTGAATGATGCATAGCCATAGATGATTTCTATATTGGACTAGAGAAGGAGATGAGGCATTAGCCTGTTCTTAAGATAAAACAAAAACACCTGCTGTAACTTATCAGATCTTTCAGTTCTCTATTGAAATGTTTTGCTAATGCTAAGAAAAAAAATTCTCTACTGAATTTCTGCAGAATTCCTGACTGGCATCTGAAACACAGGGGAGGGGATTGCCATTAGATGCCAGAAGTGTAGAATAAGATAAACAAAGGTGCTACCTTGGGTCAACAGTGACCAAAAATGCAATGGTTGCTTGTGGTTTTCTTTTGAGACCATCTCAAGCTGCTGTCTTAGGTAGAGTGCCGTGGCATCATAGCTAACAGCAACCTCCAACTCTTGGGCTCAAGTGATCCTCTTGCCTCAATTTTTCTATTTTTAGTAGAGACGGGGTTTTATTCTTTGCTCAGGCTGGCCTCAAACTTGTGAGGTCAAGCAATCTACCTGCCTCGGCCTCAGAGAGTGCTAGGATTACAGGTCTGAGTCCTGCTGCTTGTATTTTTTGTTTGTTTGTTTATTTGTTTGTTTGAGACAGTCTCACTATGTTGCCCTCAGTAGTGTGCTGTGGCATCACAGCTCACAGCAACCTCAAACTCGTGGGCTTAAGCGATTCTCTTGCCTCAGCCTCCCAAGCAGCTGGGACTACAGGTGCCCACCGCAACGCCTGGCTATTTTTTGTTGCAGTTGTCATTGTTGTTTAGCTGGCTTGGGCCTCGGTATATGTGGCTGGCACCGTAACCACTATGCTATGGGCACTGAGCCTGCTTGTGTTTTCTTAAACAAAAAAGGAAAAATATCACAAAATTACTTGACAGTGAAGGTCTATGCTAAGTATGCTGAGAACTCAAACTTTGGTTTGCTGGAATCTTCTGCAGTAAGACTTCCACTTGGGGGCTATAGGCAAGCTTCTGCCAGCCATGCTACGTGTCCTGGCACGCAAATGTGGGCAACTTAGGAGGACAATGGAACCAAGGAAGCATGATTACCCAGTGAATGTGTTAACATTTTGGAACAGGCTTGGTTTCTGAATTGAGTTATCTCCTCCTTTCCACCCTTCCCTCCAGGCCAGTTCCTACAAGTGCCTGGCTTAAACTGAATCAAAATCAAAGACAAGCCTCCAACAATCTTTCCTCAAGGAGGTAATGAATTCTTCAGCAGTGATAAAAAGGAGAGTGTGTCAAGTGGCCTAGTTTAGGGGAAGAAGTTTAGAGACTTTTATTTTGACTTTCTAGCATATTAGAAAGTTTTCTCCCCTACACAGAATTTCTGGATCAACTATAACTAATTCCTCCATATGGTCACCATATGTGTGGTATATCACACAATGAGATTATTAAGTATTAAAATATGCTAATTTCGGCTTGGTGTCCGTAGTACAGTGGTTATGGCGCCAGCCACATACAGAGGCTGGCAGGTTTGAAACTGGCCAGGGCCAGCTAAACAACAATGACAACTGCAACAAAAAAATAGCCAAGTGATGTGGTGGGTGCCTGTAGTCCCAGCTACTTAGGTGGTTGAGGCAAGAGAATTGCTTAAGCCCAGGAGTTAATAGACACCACAGCACTCTACTGAGGACCACATGCACTGAGGGTGGCAGATTCGGACATGGCCCAGACCAACTAAACAATGACAACTGCAAAAAAAAAAAATACCCGGGTGTTGTAGCAGATGCCTGTAGTCCCAGCTACTTGGGAGGCTGAGGCAAGAGAATCACTTATGCCCAAAAGTTTGAGGCTGCTGTGAGCTATGATGGCATAGCACTCTACTTAGGGCTATGTCTCAAAAAAAAAAAAAAAAGAATCTGCTGATCTAACTAGAACCTAAGGAATCTAAGAAACGCAAAGACAAAAGAAGGTGCTGAGAATATACTGTCAAGAAAAAAGGTCTTGGCACCTGTGGCTCAAGTGGCTAAGGTGCCAGTCACATACACCTAAGGTGGCAGGTTTGAATCCAGCCCGGGCCTGCCAAACAACAATGATGGCTGCAACCAAACAAAGATAGCCAGGCGTTGTGACAGGTGCCTGTGGTCCCAGCTACTCAGGAGGCGGAGGCAGGAGACTCGCTTGAGCCCAGGAGTTGGAGGTTGCTGTGAGCTGTGATGCCACGGCACTCTACCCAGGGGGACAGCTTGAGACTCCTGTCTCCAAACAAAAAAAGAAAAAAGAAAAAAGAAATTAAATGATGGACAATATATTGGGCGGCACCTGTGGCTCTAAGGAGTAGGGCACTGGCCCCATATATTGGAGGTGGCGGGTTCAAGCCCGGCCCTGGCCAAAAAAAAAAAAGATGCACAATTTATCAATGTCACCTGCATGCTCACAGGTACAAGAGGTCTGATCTACCCACTAAAGTTCAAAATGCCTCAGGATTTGCTGGAGGCAAACACACTTCTGCCCAGTTTTCTTTTTTTGAGACAGTGTCACTATGTTGCCCTTAGTAGAGTGCTGTGGTGTCACAGCTCACAGCAAACTCAAGCTCTTGGGCTTATGTGACTCTCTTGCCTTAGCCTCCCAAGTAACTGGGGCTACAGGTACCTGCCACAACGCCCAGCTATTTTTTGTTGCAGTTTGGCCAGGGCTGGGATCTAACTCGCCAGCCCTGGTATATGTGGCCGGCACTATAACCACTGGGCTACGGGTGCCGAGTCATGCCACGTATTCCTCAGGCTTCACTCATAAAAACAACCTTCTGAATCACAATTTGGTCTCCTGACTAGATCCAGCCACCAAAGATGAGGCTGTTCTGTCCAAATGAACACTGGCTGGTTTTCAGCCAGATAATGTTTCTGATTTGAATTAAAAAACTGACATCCTGGCTCAGTGCCCATAGCTCAGTGCCAGCCACATACACCAAAGGTGGCAGGTTCAGGCCTGGCCCAGGCCTGCTAAACAATGACAACTGCAACCAAAAACAGCTGGGTGTTGTGGTGGGTGCCTGTAGTCCCAGCTACTTGGGAGGCTGAGGGAAGAGAATCACTTAAGTCCAGGAGTTGGAAGTTGCTGTCAACTGTGATGCTACAGCACTCTACCGAGGGGTAACATCGTGAGACTCCGTCTCAAAAAAAACCCAAAAATGACATTCCGAAGCATAAACAGTCTCTCATATGTGGGATTTTAGAATCTATGTTGCACACCAGACCCATGTAAAATGCATCCTCAGGTGAGGCCAGGTTTACCATCTTGGCACACCACACTCACTCTCCACAGAAAAAAGACTGGATGATTGGGTCAGAGTCCTCTCCTCTAATAGGCTAACTCATAGATGGTAATTACAGACAAAATAATGTAAAGAAGAGAACTATATATTCAAAGACTACAAGTGTGGACAGACTTAGCTGTGTACTCTAGCTGAGAACAGCTCTTTTCAAAGTTGAAACCCAGCACACCCACCTTGGTTAGATTGTTCTGATATATGGTGTTCAGGCGGCTCACATAGGCATCCCGCTTTTCCTTAATAACACTGCAACGAGACCTGAGTCAGTTCTCACAAACAGGATTTCCCTCTTTCAGTTACTAACAGGGACATCTGTCCCTGAACGCTCCTGAAGAGAGAATCACAGACTGTCAACAATAACTGCAGTGAATGAAAGTTTCTGAAAATAGTCCTCCCTTCCCCATGCCCATCTGCTTCTCCACGTGTTGAGAACCCTGATTCCACTCAGCGGGGAATGCTCGGTTGACTTCCTCTTTTGGCATAGAAGACAAAGAAGAGATGCTTCCGCACGATGCCTAGGATGTGGCGGTCAATCAATAAATATATGTTGAATAAATGAATTTGCTAAATTTTTTTTCTGAGACTGAGTCTCACTCTGTCACCCTGGGTAGAGTGCCATGGTGTCATCCTACCTCATGGCAACCTCAAACTCCTGGGCTCAAATGATCCTTTTGCCTCAGCCTCTGGAGTAGCTGGAACTACAGGTTCCTGCCACCATACTCAGATAACTTTTCTATTTTTAATAGATACAGGGTTGCTCAGGCTGGTCTTGAACTCCTGAGTTCAAGCAGTCCACCTGCCTAAGCCTCCCAGTGTGCTAGGATTGTAGGTATGAGCCACTGTGACTGGCAAATTGCTAAAATTTTTTGAAAATGTGATGGCTTCAAAAGATGTATGGCAGTTCCTTAAAATGTTAAACACAGGGCTTGGTGCCTGTGGCTCAAATGGCTAAGGCACCAGCCACATACACCTGAGCTGGCGGGTTTGAGTCCAGCCCGGACTCGCCCAACAACGACAGCTGCAACCAAAAAATAGCCGGGCATTGTGGTGGGCGCCTGTAGTCCCAACTACTTGGGAGGTGGAGGCAGGAGAATAGCTTGAGCCCAGGAGTTGGAGGTTGCTGTGAGCTGTAATGCCACAGCACTCTACCAAGGGCGATAGCTTGAGGCTGTCTCAAAAAACAAACAAACAAACAAAATAAAAACCACAGGATTGCCATATTCCTGGTAGAATTCTATGTAGAGACCCTGAAAAATTGGAAGCAGAGGCTTGGCACCTGTGGCTCAAGTGGCTAAGGCGCCAGCCACATACACCTAAGGTGGTGGGTACGAATCTAGCCCGGGCCCACCAAACAACAATGATGGCTGCAACCAAAAAATAGCCAGGCGTTGTGGTGGGTAGAAAAAGAAAAGTAGAAATAACCCAAAAGTTTATTAATAAATGATTTAATAATCGAAATGTGGGGCTTGGTGCCTATAGCTCAAATGGCTAAGGCGTCAGTCACATACTCCAGAGCTGGCAGGTTCAAATCCAGCCTGAGCCCGCCAAACAACAATGACAACTACAACCAAAAAATAGCTGGGCATTGGTGGGTGCCTATAGTCCCAGCTACTTGGGAGGCTGAGGCAAAAGAATCGCTTAAGCCTAGGAGTTGGAGGTTGGAGGTTGCTGTGAGCTTTGATGCCAGGGCACTCTACCCAGGGCAACAGCTTGAGGCTCTGTCAAAAAAAAGTGGTATATCCATGTGATGGAATTTTATTCCACCTTAAAAAGGAATGAAGTTATACATGCTACAAAATGTATGAAACCTTGAAAACATTATGCAAAGTGAAATAAACCAGACATAAAGGTTTATACATGTATTGTATAATTCTACTTATATGAAGTACCTAGAACTAAAAACATAATTATAGTCCAGAAAGTAGAAGGGAAGAGGAGAGAGAGGGGAGGGGAAGGGGGATGCGGGAGAAAAGAGGGTATTTGGGGGGACCTCACCTATTGTGCATGATGCAATGGTACATTTCAAAACTATTAAGAAATAAGTATAATTGTGATAAATGTGTTACTCAGTTCAGTGTAAGCATTTCACATTGTATATCAAAGCAGTACTCTGAAACCCATAAATGCATCAATGTACAAAGTTATTATTTAATAAAATTAAAATAAGGGCAGCATCTGTGGTTCAGTGAGTAGGGCACCCGCCCCATATACCGAGGGTGGCAGGTTCAAACACAGCCCCGGCCAAACTGCAACAAAAAAATAGCTAGGGCTCGGCGCCTGTGGCTCAAGTGGCTAAGGCGCCAGCCACATACACCCAAGGTGGCAGATTCGAATCCAGCCTGGGCCCGCCAAACAACAGTAACAGCTGCAACCAAAAAATAGCCGGGCGTTGTGGCGGGTGCCTGTGGTCCCAGCTACTTGGGAGGCGGAGGCAGGAGACTCGCTTGAGCCCAGGAGTTGGAGGTTGTTGTGAGCTGTGATGCCACGGCACTCTAGCCAGGGGGACAGCTTGAGGCTCTGTCTCAAAATAAATAAATAAATAAATAAATAAATAAAAAATAGCTAGGCGTTGTGGCGGACACCTGTAGTCCCAGCTACTCAGGAGGCTGAGGCAAGAGAATTGCCTAAGCCCAGGAAGTGGAGGTTGCTGTGAGCTGTGTGATGCCACAGCACTCTACCAAGGGCGATAAAGTGAGACTCTGTCTCTACAAAAAAAAAAAAAAAGAAGTACCTAGAACTGGAGACATAATTCATAGAGACAGAAAGTAGAATATATGGCTACCTAGGGGCTGGGGGGTGGAGGGAATGAGTTTCCATTTCAGATTTCTGGAAATGGATTGTGGTAAAGTTGCACAAGAATGCAAATGTACTTAGTGCCACTCAATTGTACAGTTACAAATGGTTAAAATAGTAAATTTTATGTGACATATATCTTTTACCCACAATAATACCACTGTAAAAGACTGTGCCTTAGTTAGTTATGAAAGAAAATATTTACATTTGTAAATTGAATCCTCTGAGCATTAACACTTACCGCCAATTGAATTTACTCTCACAACTTTGAAAGCCATAATCAACATGATCATGCATGAATTCAGAGTGGACAGCCGTGTTCCACATTACCTATAAAAAGGACCCAAGACAGTGGTATGTAAGTCCTAAGGGAAGACAGGAATAGCAGGTGAGTGGTAACTCTGTAATGGCAGATAGAAGTACTGATCTTAAATTAAAAACCAGGCCATGGGCTTGGCACCTGTGGCTCAAGAGGCTAAGGCGCCAGCCACATACACCTAAGGTGGCGGGTTTGAATCCCCAGCCCGGGCCCGCCAAATAACAATGATGGCTGCAACCAAAAAAAAAAAAAAAAAAATGGCCAGGCATTGTGGCAGGTACCTGTAGTCCCAGCTACTTGGGAGGCTGAGGCAGAAGACTCGCTTGAGCCCAGGAGTTGGAGGTTGCTGTGAGCATGATGCCATGGCACTCTATCCAGGGGGATAGCTTGAGGCTCCGTCTCAAAAAAATAAAAATAAAAAAAAACCCAGGCCATGCACAGTGCTCACACCTATAATCCAGGCACTCTGGGAGGCTAAGGCAGGTAGACTACTTGAGCTCAGGATTTGGAGACCAGCTCTGGAGGCTGACGTAGAGGATTGCTTCAACCAAAGAGTTTGAGGTTGCTGCGAGCTATGAAGCTGCAGCACTTTACCCAGGGTGACAAATTGAGACTCTGCCTCAAAGAAAAAAAAAAAAAAATCACTGACACGAGGTAGATTAATTAACTGGAGAAAAGGCACACAAGTTGATTTAATGTGTATACACATACCTATATGAAGTACCTAAGAATCAGTAAATTCACTGAAATAAAAAGTAGACCAGAAGAACCCAGGGGCTGGAGAGAAAGGGAAATAAAGAGTAACTGTTTAAGGGGTACATTTTAGGGCAGTGCCTGTGCCTCAGAGGGTAGGGCACCAGACCCATATCCTGAGAGTGGCGGGTTTGAACCCGACCTCGGCCAAACTGCAACAAAAAAATAGTCAGGCACTGTGGCGGGCGCCCATAGTCCCAGCTACTCGGGAGGCTGAGGCAAGAGAACCACCTAAGCCCAGAAGTTGGAGGTTGCTGTGAGCTGTGCCACTGCACTCTACGGAGGGCAAAGGGCGATAAAGTAAGACTCTGTCTCTTAAAAAAAAAAAAAAGGAGTACAGTTCAGAATATAGATACAAAGACAGGGGAAACTGTCTTTTTTTTTTTTTCTTTTTTTTTGAGACAGAAATTTCTTATGTCACCCTTGGTAGAGTGCCGTGGCATCGCAATTCACAGCAACCTCAAACTCCTGGGCTTAAGCAATTCTCTTGACTCAGCCTCCCAAGTAGCTAGGACCACAGGCACCAGCCACAAGGCCCAGCTATTTTTTGTTCTTGTTTTTTTAAGATAACTTTGTTGCCCTTGGTAGAGTGCCATGGCGTCACAGCTCACAGCAACCTCCAGCTCTTGGGCTTAGGCAATTCTCTTGCCTCAGCCTCCCAAGTAGCTGGGACTATAGGCGCTAGCTACAATTTTGTTGTTGTTGTTTGGCAGGCCCCAGCTGGGTTCAAACCTACCAGCCCCAGTGTATGTGGCCAGTGCCCTAGCCACTGAGCAACAGGCATCAAGCCAGAAATTTTTCATTTTTATGTTTCAGTTCAATAACGCATTGATAGCCTAGTAGAAACATGACTGGACAAAAAGGGTATGCTCTAACGCTAACAGACTGAGTGAGGAAGTCCAGCTAGGCCTGTCTGTCTAGAATCCAGACAGATTTGCATTGTTGTGCAACCATCACCACAATCCATTTTCAGAAATCCCAAATGATCCTTCTTGGCCTCTCTGAGCAGTGCCCTTCCTCCTAGGTGTTGGGCAGGGCCCTCTCTGGAATGAGGGGTCTTATGACCCACAGTGCAACAAGGTAGGTCAGAGAACTTTTTACACCCCATTTTTTGTTTGTTTTTTTTTTGAGACAGAGTTTCACTTATTAACCCTTAGTAGAGTGCTGTGGCATCACAGCTCACGGTAACCTCCAACTCCTTGAGCTTAGGCAATTCTCTTGCCTCAGCCTCCCAAGTAGCTGGGACTATAGGTGCCTGCTAGAACACCCAGCTATTTTTTTGTTGCAGTTTGGCCAGGGCTGGGTTTGAACCCACCACCCTTGGTATATGGGGCCTGCACCCTACTCACTGAACCACAGGTGCCACCCTACAGCCAGTTTACCACCCACCTTGGGGAAGAGCATTCCTAGTTTCTGTGGTCAATCTCAGGGAAGAATGGGACTAAGGGGATGGATAACAAGAGAGGTCATAGAAAAACCTTTGTTTCTGAGGCCTTCATTTTGGGGTACTGTTTTCTGAGCTCCAACACAGCTCACAATCTGTAAAGGTCTTATATCTAACTGTCATGAAAAGAGACAAATTGCCATTCAGAACTCTAGATGACAAACTACCATTCTCCCCTGTCACACAAGCTTTAGAGTCTTTTCTTTTTTTCTTAAGACAATCTCATTTAGGGCGGTGCCTATGGCTCAGTGGGGAGAGTGCTAGCCCCATATACCGAGGGTGGCGGGTTCAAACCGGGCCCTAGTCAAATTGCAACAGAAAAAATAGCTGGGCATTGTGGAGGGCGCCTGTAATCCCAGCTACTCAGGAGGCTGAGGCAAGAGAATCACCTAAGCCCAGGGGTTGGAGGTTGCTGTGAGGTGTGTGACGCCATGGCAGTCTACCAAGGACTCTGTCTCTACAAAAAACCAAAAAGGATAGTCTTATTTAGTCACTGTTGTTGGGTGCCAAATGTTGGGGTTCCACTCAGGGGAAAGGTCTGCTCAGACCTGTGGAACTGGTGGCAACCAACTAAAGAAATATAAAGTTAGAAACAAGGCAAAGAAAGAGACACGAGCCATAGAGTAGAATTAAAAGTGGGAGCTGAGGGGTCCACTGCCTGTTTGTAGGCTTCTGACGATGGCACCAAGTGTTTACTTCACCCTGCTTTTATTGGAGTCTATTTGCCCAGAGAGTAAGATGAGGGAGGGAACAAAGTTCTGAGTGAGCATATCAGCTCCTGTTATTATTTAAGGGTTTGACTAGCCTTGAGAAATCTGAGCCCTATGTTGGGAGAGGCTCCCACTTGAGATCACACACACAGACTTCTAAGAAGGTGCTAAACTCTGATTGTTCCCTATGCAGTAAAACGCCACTGGCGTTAATCTCCTCTGAGGAGGCTCGGTGCCTATGGCTCAAGCGGCTAAGGTGCTAGCCACATACACCTGAGCTGGGGGTTCAAACCCAGCCCGGGCTTGCCAAACAACAATGACAGCTGCAACCAAAAAATAGCCAGGCATTGTGATGGGTACCTGTACTCCCAGCTACTTGGGAGGAGGAGGCAAGAGAATAGCTTAAGCGAAGGAGTTAGAGGTTGCAGTGAGCTGTGATATCACAGCACTCCACCCAAGGCAACAGCTTGAGGCTCTGTCTTCAAAAAAAAAAACACTCCTCTGAGGAATTGGTGGGAGGGAGGAATTTTCCTCCCATCACCACCACTGAGGATCTTCCTCTGCAATAAGGGATATAAACTCTTCTGTCCATATCTCAGGGCTCAGGCTACTCCCTTGATCTCTGCGTCAGGCAAATGCAAATCTCCACTATGGGCATCTGCTTTCCCTGTTTACTAGGCAGGAGATGACCCAGTTAATGTATCTTTCTAGGTCTTGTCATAACCTCTTCTATGACCATTTTTCCTCAGAGTGCTCACAGCCCCAGCAGGGTGTTTGTAAGGGGTATCCCCAACAGGCTAGAATTTCAGAAAAGGCAGGAAGCTTGCTAGCAGTGTCTAGTTTAAATGTAGACTAGCTGACTTTGTTCCAACTCACTCAACCCACTTTTTAATTTTCCTCTTTTTCTGGGGGTGCTTTACCTTGCCAAGAATGGGGTCTTTGGTCCCCATTCTCCCAGGAAGTCACCCTCAGTAAACTGCCATGGCATCATAGCTCACAGCAACCTCAAACTCCTGGGTTCAAGAGATCCTCTTTGCCTCAGCTTCCTAAGTAGCTAGAACTACAGGTGCCTGACCCAGCTATGTTTGTTTGTTTTTAGAGACCGGGTCTCACTCTTGCTCATGCTGGTTTCAAACTCTTAAACTCAAGCAATCCAGTCACCTCAGCCTCCCAGGGCACTGGGATTACAGGCTGAGCCACTTGTGTGTGAGCTGGCCTTACACCTTCTCTGTTGACAAGCCTTAGCCTTCTCTGTAACCCCTTCCTTTATGCCTAAAGATGGATATATTGATAACTCTGCTAGTTTTTAGAATCAAGGTGAAATTCATGTAGCATGGAATTAACCATTTATCTGTTGGTTCTTTATCTTATATAATGCATATCAAAGATTTGTAAGCACAAATAAATCATGTTAATGAACCTCACTTCACCTCATATTCCCATGAGGTAATGTATTTATTTACTTCTAATTTGCACTGTGTGCGATGCTATGACATTAAACACCTTTTGGGGAGGTGCTTTTATATGAACTGCATTGGGGATTTAGGCCCAGACCTAATCAGTGCGATAGGCACCAAGCACGCCTGTCCTTCTGGTTCCCTCTCTACTGCTACATCACTCTACCCTTCTGGGTAGAGTGGGAGTTAACTCCCACTTCTGGTAGGGGGAGTTAATCTGGGTTTTAGTCTGTTCAAGAAAATAAGAGGTAATTAACAACTGATCCTTAAGAATGTAAAAGCACTTTGAAATCAGTAGAGTCCTAGAAAAATATAAGATCACTGCCTACCACATGTGATCAGAAGGAGTAAATAAAACAATATATGAGACAAACTATTTCAGATTCAGGTTTCTATGTAGTATTACCTCTGCGGTATTGTTTTTAAATAATAAAGTAGCACCAATCAACACTGAATTTACTATCATAATTGGTTTAAACTACATAAAACCACCTTACAGTTAATTTACATAATTCACATAGCCATAACTGCGTAATTCCAAGTAGAACCGATTCCAAAAAGCAGAACTAGGATGGCGCTTGTGGCTCAAAGGAGTAGGGCACCCGTCCCCATATGCCAGAGGTGGCAGGTTCAAACCCAGTCTCAGCCAAAAACTGCAACAAAACAAAACAAAAAGCAGAACTAAAAAGAAAGAAAAAAATAGAAAATGTTCCAAAGGAAAAAAGAAATCTTCCTAAAACAGAAAGAATAAAAAAAATGTACCTATCCTAGGGAACAGAGGTCAGAAAACCTTTCTGGAATTAGGTACACCACTGATGAGATTAGGATATTTACATACATAATACCAAAAAGATTTTCTTTCCTGTTGTGACTACAAATATTTTTGCCTGGTCATTGTTCCTGTTAGGCCATCAGAAGTTTGAGACCACTGTGTTCCATTCCTGGCTACCTCCCCACTGGGCCCACCCAGGAACGCTGTCACTGAGAATATGCCACATGGTAAAGGATCAGAATGACTTTCTTCTGTATGTGTGACACTATCAGTTAGTGTTCAGGAGCTAACACTTCCATGGTTATCTTCCCCTTCTTCATTTCTTGCTACCTAAAAATGCCACTCACTTGTCCAGTCTCTCCTGAAGGGATAGCTTAGCCCTAACCAGGATGACATAAAGCAATCTGCAGAGACATTGCAGGGCGAGGACAGCCTGCCTGGTGCTCCTGGAGCTAACTGAGGCCACAAGGCTACGGATTATACACACCCAGGATGGCAGGAAGGGCAGCAGAAGCTAGGATCCTTCCAGATATCCTCAAGTGCTAAGCCAATCTCAGTAACTCCCCATCTCCAGGCTTCTTGATAAGCGATATTAAAAAATACAAACATAAGCCAGGTATTGTGGCAGGTGCCTGTAGTCCCAGCTACTCAGGAGCCTGAGGCAGGAGGACTACTTAAACACACTAGTTTGAGGTTGCTGTGAGCTAGGCTGATGCCACAGCACTCTACCCTGCGTGACAGAGCAAGACTCTGTCTCAAAATAAATAAATAAATAATAATAATAAAAACAACTAACAAATAAAAACCATCTATTGCTTAAGCAACTTTTAGTGGGTTCTCAATTAGTTTTTGCAGAAAGGATTGTAACTGATATATTTGGAAAACATTTTTACTCTGATCATGATTTACCAAATAGAAAAATGATTATTCAAGGAAAGAGAAATTAAAAAAAAAAATCCTACCTTTTTGGGTACACATCCAACATTTACCTAAAAAAGAAAAAGGACACACTTTAGGATACTGAACTCCAGCCATCAAACGAACCTGGAAGAAATATACATCAAGCAAGGAGACTTCCCCAAGTTCTGAGTCGCAATGAAATAAATCCTACAATTACTTTTTTTTTTCCTATTATAGAATTTTAAAAGGTAAGAACATTATATTTTCCTTATGTGATGAAGTAGAGAATTTTACTCATTAGCATTTTCTGAGGAAAAGCACAAAGAGAGACAGAGACAGAAAGGGCAATGAGAGCATCTGAGCAGCTGCCTTAGGAGAGATTCCTGGGAATCTGACTATAGGTAGGTGGTTAAACACCCACTATGGCCCACTTAATAAAACCTCTAGTGAGCTACATTATTCTTAGGGATCAGAGGACAACGAACCAAGCAATGAGATTCATCCGTGCTATTGAGTTTTACAGACTTGCTAGAGATAGACCACAAATTTGACTCTTAGCCCTCTAGCAGTCAATACACAAAGGGAAATAAAAATAGTTGTAAGATTTCATCATGAAAAAACTAACCAGGGCAGGGCCTGTAGTTCCGTGGGTAGGGTGCCAGCCATATACACTGAGGCTGGTGGGTTCAAATCCAACTGGACCAGCTAAAACAATAATGACAACTGCAACAACAAAAAAAAGCCAGGCCTTGTGGCAGGCGCCTGTAGTCCCAGCTGCTCGGGAGGCAAGAGAATCACTTAAGCCCAAGAGTTTGAGGCTGCTGTGAGTCCTGATGCCACAGCACTTTACTGAGGGTGACAAAGCGAGATTGTCTCAATTAAAAAAAAAAAAAAGGCAGCATCTATAGCTCACTGGTTAGTGCACCAGCTGCATACACCGAGGTTGGCAGGTTCCAGTCCAGCCAGGGTCAGCTAAAGCAACAATGACAACTGCAACAGAAAAATAGCTGGACATTGTGGCAAGTGCCTGTAGTGCCAGCTACTTAGGAGGCTGAAGCAAGAGAATAGCTTAAGCCCAAGAGTTGGGGTTGCCATGAGCTGTCTACCCAGGGCGACAGCTTGAGACTCTTGTCTCAAAAAAAAGTTAAATTAAGCAGACTCTAATTTACAAGCCTTTGAGGGTAAAAACTTTGGACTTGACTTAATAAATAAGCCAGCCATTTGGTTAATACCAAATAATACCTAGCTGAGGAACTGCTTACAAAAGGAAAACTAGATAGAGCTCACATTTTTGAAAGATAAATTATAGACCCTTAGCTCTCTTGACCTATGATTGCATTTCAGATGTCCTTTTAACCTTGTAAACACTGACTGGAGGGCACTGGTGATAATGTCTTGGCCAATACATGTAGTTCTGAGACTTAATTGTGTATCTTTAAAAACAAATCAGTAGGGCGGCGCCTGTGGTTCAGTGGTTGGGGCATGGACCCCATATACTGAGGGTGGCGGGTTCGAACCTGACCCCGGCCAAACTGCAACAACAACAAATAGCCAGGTGTTGTGGTAGGCACCTGTAGTCCCAGCTACTTGGGAGGCTGAGGCAAGAGAATCGCTTAAGCTCACGAGTTGCAGGTTGCTGTGAGCTGTGACGCCATGGCACTCTACCAAGGGTGACATAAGACTCTGTCTCAAAAACCAAAAAAACAAAGAACTATGTTTTGCAGAAAAACAGAAACCATGAGGGACTCAGAGGTAGTCTTTCTTTTCCTAGCCCTGTAGGTTTAGCAAGTTTTCAGGCAGATGGCAAAGCAATGTTATACTAAGACTGGTGCAAAAAAGTAAACATCAATAAAGTAATTAAAAGTCAAATTTCGGGTGGCACCTGTAGCTCAAACGAGTAGGGTGCCAGCCCCACATACTAGAGGTGGCAGGTTCAAACCTGGCCTCAGCCAAAAACTGCAAACAAAAAAAAAAGTCAAATTTCTTTTTCTTTTTGAGATAGAGCCTCAAGCCCTCGCCCTGGCCCTGGGTAGAGTGCTGTAGTGTCCACAGCTCACAGCAGCCTCTAACTCCTGGGCTTAACCTATTCTCTTGCCTCAGCCTCCCAAGTAGATGGGACTACAGGCGCCCACCACAACGCCTGGCTATTTTTTGATTGTAGTTGTCATTGTTGTTTGGTAGGCCCAGGCTGGATTCAAACCCACCAGCTCTGGTGTATGTGGCTGGCACCTTAGCTGCTTGAGCTATAGGCGCTGAGCCTAAAAGTCAAATTTCGACAGCGGTATTTGCCTGCTTCAACTAACCCCACACTTGATGAGCACACCTTTATTTGGCACTTTATAAATATAGGTGGGCCCAATTTTGAGAAGGAAACAAATTAGAGTCATTTTTTTGTGTTTGAGAGGTATCTGTCAATATTGAGGTAACTGACCTCCTTTTAGTAAATTGTATTTAAAAATGCATGTTTAGCCTTATTGAGAGACAGCATCATAATGCCAAGTACACAGTATCACTTTTGAGTTACTTAAGATTTGCATGTTTCTGAGTGACTATTTTCAGCCTTAATGAGCAATGATCTACAGAGCAGCCTGTTCCTCAGGGCTCTTTCAAAACTCCAGCCTCTGCTGTAGTTGGTGCCTTGCAGGAGGGTTCATGAGACTTAGTGATCCAGAGTCACATGATCAACCCTTACTACCCAACTCTCACTGGTAAGAACTACAAGCCAAAACCACAGGAACCTGGTACTTCTTATCACAGAATCAGTACACTCAGCAAGAACATGTGAGTTCCCACAGGGCCTAGAGCAAAGGCAACAGCGAGTAAGAGGTTTTCCTCACGCTGACTCTCCCACCACCAGCCACATGGGTAGAGAGAACTGGAGACTAAGCTCCCAGAAGGTTCTAATTCATCTTGCCTTTGGGCAATCTTTGTAATTCCTCCTTGGTCTACATGTGATCATGAGAAGAGCATGCACTCTCTCTTTCTCTCTCTCTACATACACATTTTTTGTTTGTGTATATACCCTGCCGCCTTGGGTAGAATGCCATGGTTCACAGCTCACAGCAACCTGCAAACTTGGGCTTAAGCAATTTTTTTGCCTCAGCCTCCCGTAGCTGGGACTACAGGCACCCACCACAATGCCTGGCTATTTTTTGGTTTAGTTAGTTGTCACTGTTGTTTGGTAGGACTGGGCCAGATTCAAACCCACCAGCTCTAGTGGCTGGTGCCCTAGCCATTGAGCTACAGGCACAGAGTCATTTTCCTTTTCTTAAAGAGAGAATCTCACTCTGTCACCTTGGGTAAAGTGCCATGGCATCATAGCATCAAGCAACCTCAAACTTCTGGGCTCAAGCGATCCTCCTGCCTCAGCTTCCTGAGTAGCTGGGATTACAGGCACGAACCACCACACCCAGCTAATTTTTCTATTTTTAGTAGAGATGGGGTCTCACTCTTGCTCAGGTTGGTCTCAAGCTCCTGAGCTGAGGCAATTCACCTGCCTCAGCCTCTTAGAATGCTGGGATTACAGGTGTGAGCCACTGGGGTCAGCCAGAAGCAATATATTTAGCTTTTTGGAGACTTTAACAACTGAATTCAAGCCAGGCACAGTAGTGCACATCTGTGGTCCCAGACACTCAGGAGGCTGAGGCTGAAGGATCACTTAAAGACTTGCCAGAGATAGACAACAAGGAGGAGGGAGGCTGGGAGGTTGAGGCCAGCCTGGGCAACATAATGAAATCCTGTCTCTCAAAAAATTAAAAACTTGGCTCGGCGCCTTGGCTCAAGCAGCTAAGGTACCAGCCACATACACCTGTGCTGGCGGGTTGGAATCCAGCCTGGGCTCGCCAAACAACAATGACAGCTGCAACCAAAAAATAGCCAGGCCTTGTGGCGGTTGCCTGTAGTCCCAGCTACTTGGGAGAATCGCTTAAGACCAGGAGTTGCAGATTGCTGTGAGCTGTGATGCTATGGCACTCTGCCTAGGGCAACAGCTTGAGGCTCTGTCTCAAATAAAAAAAATTAAAAAATTAAAAATTTTTTAAAAAACTGAATTCAGGCTCGGCGCCTATAGCTCAACCGGCTAAGGCGCCAGCCACGTACACCTACGGTGGCGGGTTCGAATCCCCAGCCCAGACCTGCCAAACAACAATGACGGCTGCAACCAAAAAATAGCCGGGCATTGTGGCGGGCGCCTGTGGTCCCAGCTACTTGGGAGGCAGAGGCAGGAGACTCGCTGGAGCCCAGGAGTAGGAGGTTGCTGTGAGCTGTAATGCCACGGCACTCTACCCAGGGGGACAGCTTGAGGCTGTCTCAAAAAAAAAAAAAAAGAGTAAAATATAAATGTCTTACCACAACAAGTAAAGTGAGGCGATGGTTATGTTAATCAGTTTGATGTAAGCATTCCACATTGTGTATCAAATCAGTACATTGTACCACGTAAATGTACACAGTTATGATTTAATAAAACAATTGTGACTGCAAACTTTTTGATAATCCTCTCATTGGGAGGTGGTGCCTATGTCTCCTTCCACTTAAATCTGGTTGAGTTTGTGACTACTTCAGTACAATAGAGTATGTGACTTCTGAAGCGAAATCATAAAAGGCAATTCAGCTTTTGACTTGTTCATTAGAACATTCATGCTAGGACCTCTGAGCTGCCGTTAAGAAGTCTGACTACCTGAGCCACCCATGCTGTAGAGGCCTCCTGTAGGCACTCTAGAGATAGTCTCTGCTAAACCCAGCCATCCCAGTCAAAGGTACCAGATGAGTGAAGAGTTTTAAGAAACCTCCAGATGATTCTTCCTGTTTGAGTCTTCAGAACTGAAGCTCCATACATTGTGGAGTAGAAAAAAGTCATCCTGCTGTGCCTTATCTGAATTCCTGACCCACAGAATTCATGAGGTGATAAAATGGTGGTGTGATTTTATGCCTCTAAATTTTGCAACAGTTTGTTATACAACAGTCAATTACTGGAACAGTATAAATAAATGGGCATGAATATATTCCAACAACACTTTATTTATGGACACTGCAATATAAATTTCACATTTTCACATGTCACAAAATACTCCTTTGATTTTTTTTTTTAACCATTTAAAAACATAAAAACCATTCTTGGGCGGCCCCTGTGGCACTGGCCCCATATACCAAGGGTGGCCGGTTTGAACCCAGCCCCATCCAAACTGCAACAAAAAAAGGCCGGGCATTGTGGCAGGCACCTGTGGTCCCAGCTACTCGGGAGGCTGAGGCAAGAGGATTGCCTAAGCCCAAGAGCTAGAGGTTGCTGTGAGCTGTGCCAACATGGCACTCTACTGAGGGTGACAAAGTGAGACTCTGTCTCAAAAAAAAAATTCTTATAGGCCGGTGATTCTCAACCTTCCTAATGCTGCAGCCCTTTAGTACAGTTCCTAATGGGTCGCAACCCAGAGGTTGAGAACCGCTGTTCTAGGCCATGCCAAAAATAAGCAGCATGCTAGCTAGAGTTAGCCTAGGGGCTGTAGTTTGTCGACCCTGATCTAAAAGATTGCATAGTACCTATAAATTTAAATCTAAGGGCTTCTAGTCAAGATGGCTCTTTAAATTCACATCTCCTTTCTAAACAAAGTGATTATAGATATATCTGTGATCAAGAGAAGATAAATCTTTACAGAGACAGATAAGACAATAAGTAGTGTTAGTCTTGGACCTCTAGTTACTGATGTGCTGGACTCTTAGGTCCAGAAAAAGGTAGAGATGGCTACAAATTGTATTTCTGTAGATAATGAGATTAAAATATTCAGTTAATGGAAGAAATGATTCCTGACTGTGTGAAGTCAGGGATTGCCTATGAGCAGAGGCAGAAAAATATGTTGCTTCTATTTAGAGTGGCAGGCAGGAGAGCAGAGAGAGACTTAGGAATAGGTGAATGAAGGGGGGGAGAGAAAAACTTTCTCCAAGCCTACAAACTAAAATTTCAAAGTAAAAAGGACACTCACCTGTATTAGCAACCAGGAAATAAATTCATTCCCAATTAGAAGCATTTTGGAATCACTTTAAGATCTTTAAAGAAGTAAAGGAAGAATAACATTCATTAAAAAAATTAAGAAAATCTAGCCCATACCTGGTGAGAACTCTAATTCTAGTTGAAGATTTTATGATATATATTAGTAGCTTAAGAATAAGGACTGGGTGTGAGGGTTCACACCTGTAATCCTAGCATTTCAGGAGGCTGAGGCAGGAGGATCACTTGAGGCCAGGAGTATGAAAACTGAGTTAAAAATAAAACCCTGTCTCTACAAAAAAAAATGTGAAAATTGTCCAGTAATTTTATACTGTTTGAATAGGATCAAAAGAAAAGAAATGTATAACAAAAAATAGAAAAGAATCAGCTGAGAATGGTGGCATGCACCTATAGTCCTAGCTACTTGAGAGGCTAAGGTAGGAGGATTGCCCACGCCTAGGAGTTTCAGGTTACTGTGAGCTATGATGACACCACTACACCCTAGCCCAGGAGACAGCAAGACCTTGTCTCAAAAAAAAAAAAAAAAAAAAAAAAAACCCTTAGGCTCAGCGCCTGTGGCTCAAGTGGCTAAGGCGCCAGCCACAAACACCTAAGGTGGCAGGTTCGAATCCAGCCCAGGCCCGCCAAACAACAATGACGGCTGCAACCAAAAAAATAGCCAGGCGTTGTGGCGGGCGCCTGTGGTCCCAGCTACTTGGGAGGCGGAGGCAGGAGACTCGCTTGAGCCCAGGAGTTGGAAGTTGCTGTGAGCTATGCCATGGCACTCTACCCAGGGGGACAGCTTGAGGCTCTGTCACAAAAAAAAAAAAAAAGAAAGAAAAGAAAAGAAAAACCTTAGTGATGGAACTATAGAGAGCATCCTGCTGCTGGGATTATAAAGGTATGGGTGAGTCAAATAAGGGAGGCTTCCTAGAAGAGGTTTGTTGAGCCTTATAAGGATGAGTTTTTATGTTTTAAAAGTAAGGAAACAAGAAAGGGGTCTTCCTAGGAGAAGGGACGGTATGAATATATAAATATTGGGAGTGGGAACTACAGGAGGTTCAATACTGTTAGAGCATAAAACTAGGTCAGAGTGTGATGAGGGATAAAGTTGAAGAGGTAGGTGCAGTTGGATTGTGGAAGGCCATGTTGGCCTTGATGAGGGCATTAATAAAGACCCTAATAGCAAAGGCAGCCAT
Source organism: Otolemur crassicaudatus (assembly GCA_963574585.1). NCBI lineage: Eukaryota > Metazoa > Chordata > Mammalia > Primates > Galagidae > Otolemur > Otolemur crassicaudatus. The sequence goes on along the minus strand of CAUYQS010040670.1, from coordinate 8,122 downwards.
TGACGTCACCAGCAGTGGAAGTCCAATTGTGTTTTAGATAGGTCTCTGGCAGTCGGATGGAAGGTGAACGGGAAGACAAGATCAGGAGTCCTGAGGCCATTTAGGAAACTACTGTTGTGTTCTAGGTTTGAGGAAATAGATAGGTCCTAAATTTAAAAAATAACAGCTGAGATGAGAATGAAACATTGATTTAGAAGATTATTTCAGACGTTACATAACCTTGGCAGGATTTAATGATTAATTGGATTTTCCAGGGTGGAAAAAATAGTTACCTCGATGTTGATCATCTTCTAGACATGTCTGGTTGGCAGGACTTTTCTTCTTTTCTTGTCCTGTTCTCTTTCTTTCTTTCTCTTCTCTTTTTTTTTCTTTTCTTTTCTCTCTCTCTCTCTCTCTCTCAAGCCCTGCCTTGGGGAACCCTGTTCTGGGAGCCATAAGTATGTGGGCAGGGCACTTCAGGGAACCACCCTCATCTACAAGATGGTTAGAGAAAGAAAAATATGTTAGAAACAGGGAACTTAGAAAAAAGGCTTTGAGTTTCAAGAGGGAGAGAAAGATCAGCATGTCAACTGCAGTGTGCAGGTACTTAGAGATAAGGGTTGAGAAATAATGCATAGACTTTTCTAAGAACTCTGGTGTGTAGAAGCCAGTTGAAGAAAGACTAAGAGTAAGAAAGGGGAGGCAAACTCTAGACTACTTTTTTAGGAGTTTATAATGGAAGAAAAAGGAAGAAATTGGATATTATTAGAAAAAAATAACAAGGAAAAGAAATTGGATATTAGCTAGCGAAAAATGACACAGTTAAGAGATGGTTTGGGGATAAAGGTAGAGAGGCACAAATCCAATATTAAGGCTGAATTAAGAAGTTAAAAAGGGAGATTTTTTTTTCTGTTCATAGAAAATCATTTGTTTGTTTAGAGCTGTCTAGACATTAGAATGGATTGCTTTGTTAGTGAGCTCTGGTCACTGGAATAGTCAAGTAGATGTTCAGTGTTTTCTGGTCAACTGTATTGAAAGATAATATTGGTGAGTGTCTGTGTTCAATTCCCAACAGTTTTCCCAAAGTTGCTTTAAGCATTATAAATTAATGAGTTATTCTGTGGACCTGCCTTACCTGGCAGCTCTCCAGAGATTTGTAGAATCACTGGGCCAAGTTAATTTATTTACATTTGATCTTGAAGGATGAAATTAAACTGAAGATTCTCAGATAAGAAAAAACTGAACTTTAAGATCTAGGAAAGTTTTGTATCTGTTCATTTTTTATAAAACATTGTTATTCAGAATAATTAGCACTGAGATGATAAGAAAAACGGATCGATAGGAAAATTGTGTGTCCTTTTCTCTGCGTTTCGTATTTCTATCTGGATGTTGTTTTAATTTCCATAGAATTTTGGTTTTCTCTGGCCAAGAAGAGGCAATTAGTTTCCATCATGCTCTCTAGTCCTCATCTTAGATCTTTTAGTAATCTTGTTGAGTAGCATTTAAAACAATTCAAGGGTAACTCTTGTTTTGTCTTAAATGACTCAGGCACTTATCCGTACCCAAATCTGGTTTCCTCGGGGTACTGGAGCATGAACAGCATAAATGACTGAATTCAACTAATTCTAAGAAAGCCACATTTTAGTCAGTACTTTCCAGCTTTCTCACTCGTTTCTTTTACAGAACAAGTGGTATAACTAATTAATTAGAGTTTTATTCTTTCTCAGGTTATACATTTTAAATTCTGTTAACCTTTTGGAATGCTAATAATTATAGTAAAATAACTAAAACCAGGCATAGAAACTATAAAATGCAAGTACTTAGAAAACCGCCCCCACCCCCACTCTCAAGGAAAAGCCAGGAATACCATATGTGGTGAATATTTATTTTGAAGAAAAATAGATATACCTTTGTTACCAACTGACTTGCCTTTTTATGGGCTTACAGATAAGGGGTCAGCTTCCCAATTTCTCCCACTTCTACATATTTCCTAGCCTGTTTATTTCCTTGCTCTGACAGAATGCAGTAAGTGAAAATCTCAGACAACCATAGGTTGATTCTTGTTCTTTCTCAAAGCAATACTTTCCAGATATGTTAGGAACATTAATAAACTTTATTAATTTTTTTATCATATGCTTGATTTTTAGCAGTCAATTTTTTATTTAGAGATAACTTTTTATTTTAAGATAAGAGATTTGGGGATAATTTACAGGAGTTGAAAAAATAGCACAGAGATCAAACTTCCTGTTTGAGACAGGATAGAATAGATAAGATTTTACACTAGTCCAATTAAAAGTAATAGGGTGGCACCTGTGGCTCAGTGGGTAGGGTGCTGGCCCCATATACCAAGGGTAGTGGGTTTGAACCCGGCCCCTGCCAAACTACAACAAAGAAATAGCCAGGTGTTGTGGCAGGCAACTGTAGTCCTAGCTACTCGGGAGGCTGAGGCAAGAGAATCGCCTGAGCCCAGGAGTTGGAGGTTGCTATGAGTCATAACACCACTGCAGTCTACTGAGGGCGATAAAGTGAGACTCTGTGTCTAAAAAAAGAAAAAGAATAATGATATAGGGAATTTTAAAGTAAATGGATAGGGAAAGATGTATCGTACAAACACCAATCCAGAAAAAAAAAAAAAAACTGGAGCAGCTGTACTCACATCAGATAAATAAGATATCACAGCAGAGAAAATTACCAGGGACAAAAATAAATAGTACATAATGATCCAAAGGGTCAATCTACAAATAAAGCACAATCTTAACATATCTTAAATAACAGAGCTTTAAAGGACATGAAGAAAACCCAACAGAAGTGACTCGAGAAATAGACAAATCCACAATTATAGTTGGGAACACCATTGCCCCTCTTTCAGTAATTGATGGAATCAGTAAATAGAAAATCAGTAAGGCTGTAGAACAGCGGTTCTCAACCTGTGGGTCATGACTCAGAGGACCCGTATTAAAGGGCTAAAGCATTAGGAAGGTTGAGAACCATTGCTGTAGATGAAATAATATCACCTATCAGCCAGATTTAATTGACATTTATAGAATGCTCAACAATAACATAATAAAATTTTTCTAGTGCACATGCAGCATTCACCAAGATAAAGACTATATCCTAGGTCATAAAACAAACTTTAAAAAATATAAAAGAATTGAAATCATACAGAGTATATTCTCTGATAATAATGGAATCAAAGTAGAAATCAAAAACAGACTACAGGAAAGTCTCCAAACACTTAGAAACTAAACAACACACTTGTTATTAATCTATGAGTGAAGGAGGGAGTCTTAAGGGAAATTTTTAAAAATGCAGTAATGTGAATGCCTGGATGTGAATGAAATATAGGATATCAAAACTTGTACTCATCATCTTTAATCATCAGAGAAAGGCAAATAAAAACTACTTTGAGATATCATCTAACTCCAGTAAGAGTAGCCCACATAACAAAATCCCAAAACTACAAATGTTGGTGTTGATATGGAGAAAAGGGAATACTTCCGTACTGTTAATGGGAATGCAAGCTAATACATTCCTTTTGGAAAGAAGTTTGGAGAACACTTAAGGAGCTAATAGTAGACCTGCCGTTCAATCCTGTAGTTCCTCTACTAGGTATATATCCAGAAGACCAAAAATCACTTTACAACAAAGACATTTGCACCAGAATATTTATTGCGGCTCAGTAAACATGGAGGCTGCATAATATTCCAATATTAATATTAACAAATTTTGGTATATGTATACCATGGAATATTATGCAGCCTTAAAAAGATGGAGACTTCTTTTACATTTACGTGGTTGGAGCTGGAACATACTCTTTTTAGTAAAATATCTCAAGAATGGGAGAAAAAGTATCCAATGTTTTCAGTACTATTATGAAACCAATTTATAATCACCCTCACTTTTTTTTTTTGAGACAGTCTCACTATGTTACACTCAGTAGAGTGCTCTGGTATCACAGCTCACAGCAACCTCAAACTCTTAGACTTAAATGATGCTCTTGCCTCAGCTTCCCAAGTAGCTGGGACTACAGGTGCCCGCCACAATGCCGGCTATTTTTTTGTTGCAGTTGTCATTGTTGTTTAGCTGGCCCATGCTGGGTTCAAACCTGCCACCCTCAGTGATGTGGCCAGTGCTGTAACCACTATGCTACAGGCACCGAGCCCACACTTGCATATGAAAGATAAAACACAACTATAGTCCAGAATGAAGGAGGGAACAGAAAGGGAGGGGAGAAGGTGGATGGAGGCAGAGTACCGTGTTTCCCTGAAAATAAGACCTACCCCAAAAATAATCCCTAGCATGTTTTCTATGCATTTGTTAAATATAAGCCCTGTACCGATAATAAGACCTAGTGATGGGTGTGGCTATGCAGATACACATTTCAGCGTGGAGTGGTAAGGAAGACTAGAGTACCTTTTATCTGCCACAGCTCCTTTCTCTGAGCTGTTCACACTTGCGCGGGTGTGCGTGTGGTAACCACGGTCGCAGGCATCCTATTGCGCAGGTGCAAATGGCTAGGGGAAAGGAGTTCACGCATCACTAGTGCCAGCTCCACCAACTTGGTCAGCTCCCCTTGTCAGGTTCCAGAAGATGACGACTTAACTGTATTTTAATAAATGTAGATTATTGTATTATACTTAATAAAAATAAGACATCCCCTGAAAATAAGCCCTAGTGTGTTGTCTTGAGAAAAAATAAATATAAGACGTGTTTTATTTTCTGGGAAACACAGTAATTGGTGGGACCTCACCTATGACGTATATTGCAAGGGTACGTGTCAAATCTATTATGAGTATAAATATCTCACCACAGTAATTAAGTGAGGTGAAGGCTATGTTAACCAGTTTGATATAAGTATTCCAAACCATATAAAATCAGCACATTGTACCACATAAATGCATTGATGTATCCAGTTGTGATTTAATAAAATTTGGATATAACTTAAATTAGTGCTGAGAAGGAAATTTATAGCACTAAATGCTTATGTGAGGGAAAGATGAAAGGTCTCAAATGAATAATCTAGAAAAAGAATAGCAAAATAAACCCATAGCGAACAAAAAAAAAAAAAAAGGAAATGATAAAGGAGCAGAAGTCAATGTATTTGCAAACAGAAAAACAATGAGGATAAACAATGGATCTAAAAGTTGGTTCCTTGAAAAGAGATTCTGTCTTAATTGGTAATAGTGGAGTTTAAGGATTCGGATTTTACAAATTCCCTATGTGATTCCCCTATGTAATAGGGGTTGCGAAGCTCTGTTGGGGAGGCCAAATATATTTTCTTGGGATTCATCTTGCTGTTGGCATCTACCTGCTGTACCCTTTGATTTCTGCTGAGGGAAATTTGTGGCCATTTCGTTTTCTCACATTTTTTGTTGCCCTCAAAGTTAATACTGACTTTCTTGTTAACTTCCATGTCTGATTACTTCCTTAGCCTGGGCATCACTCTGACTGGTGGGCATTTAACAGTAATCCTCCTTCACTTCACACCCACACCTGCCTTTATTGATCTTGGAATTAACTCTGAAACCCCCCTCTGATTGACTTGTTACACGTCGTTGGTTACCAGTTTTGGGCTGTGATCACCCAAGCCACAGTGATAGTATGTCTGGTGTACCTGGTCCTATGACCCTGGCTCTGAAGGAACTAAAAGACTTGATTTCTTGGTTGTTTCCTTGTCTGTCCCCTTTCTGGTCGCCAGTACAATGCCAGCCCTCTCTTAGCTTAGTATTAGCAGTTGATATGTGGTAAGTTTGTGATTATTTCTGTGTGTGACCTTGTATGTGAGGCCCACATGCCTGTTATTGTTACTAAAACCTCACAAAGGTTACTTTTCCCTTTTCCTTCTAATAAATTCTGATGATTACTTTAAATCATATAGCTGTTATTGCAAATACATTACAGGTACAAGAAGATTTCAATGGGTGAAGATTTCAATGTGGAAACAACTCATAGCAACAGATAAAGACATACTAGAAATCATTATTTTGAAATTATTTAAGTTTTATCTGGAGAAAGAATTATACATTTCATAGTAAAAGCAATTCTTGCTGATTTATTATTAAGAGCTCTTATCTGTAAATGGTATTTCATCTTAAAGTGATTTACATTTTGTATATATATCTTTTTATTAAGATGCCAGGCCTACTTACTTATCTGAATAGTTGAAATTTTTGAATGTATGTACATAAATTAAAAAGAAGATATACTGCTAATCTTTTAGACATTATTGGAAGTGAGACTTTTTTCCTTAAATGACGTAAAGCACATTTAAATTTGTAAAGGTCAAGAGCCATTCCTATCTGTCAAGACATCCAGGCTAAAACCTGAGTGAAGTCTGTCTCAGCCAAATGGTAGGCTGAGAGATTGGGGGCTGGGGTGGATGGTGTTAGGAGAGTGATAATTTAGTTGTATAGTTCGAATTCATTTGATTTCTTTGGTTTAGACCAGAAGTTGAAAAACTGGCCTATGAGTCAAATCTAGGTTGTCATTTGTATTGGTGTGGCCTACAAGCCATACAGAATGGTTTTTATATTTTTAAATGGTTGAAAAATAATCAAAGGAAGAATAATATTTTGAAACATGAGAAGTATATGAAATTCAAATAGTATGAAGTTTTTATTAGAACAGAGCCATCCTCATTTGTTTAGGTACTGTCTATGGCTGCTTTCATGCTACAGTGGCAGATTTGAATAGTTATGACAGAGACCATATGGCCACAAAGCCAAAAACATTTCCTATCTGGTCCTTTACAGAAAAAGTTTGCTGTCCCCAGGTTAGACTCACTTGCCAACGTGGTCCTCCCATGCAAGATGATTTCTACTTAAGGGGTTAAAAATTCCCAAACAGTTTGTTAACAAGTCTGTATATTAAAGAGGGTAAGCCTGCTTCCTGGTAGCAGAGATAACTGTGGTTGAGATAGAAATTCTTGTCTCATTGGCAGGACCTTACCTAGGTCAATCTGTATTTTCTTCTTTCCTTTTCTTTTTTCTTTAATGCCTTTTGAGGACTTTGGAAAAGAGTTGACCTCCAGACTCCTCATCTGGTTACAGGGAACTCCTGATTTATATGATGTATTTTAATTTTTACAAACAAGCTTTAGCTTCCTTTAGAAAGTACAGAAATGTTCATTTGCTCCAACTTCTGATATTTCCTCTTTCAAAGATTTGTTGGGGGGTGAAAAGCAGTCAGATACATAGGATATGTTCTTTTCCTGATTTTATTTACTCAGTCTCTAGATAGAATTTTATGGCTTTAATTGCTGGACTACTGAAATGTGATAAAAATAAAAAATATGCTAGGTAAACAGACTTGAAGGGGAGAGTTTTGTTTTCATGACATTGAAGTCAAAATTCTGAATTAAGGCCTAGGCACTTAAAACAGTCTCACTGTTGGCTCTGCACTCATAGCACAGTGGTTATGATGCTGGCCACATACACCAAGGCTGGCAGGTTCAAACCCAGCCCCAGCCAGATAAGCAACAATGACAACTGCAACAGAAAAATAGCCAGGAATTGTGGCAGGCGCCTGTAGTCCCAGCTACTCGGGAGGCTGAGGCAAGAGAATCGCTTAAGCCCAAGAGTTGGAAGTTGCTGTGAGCTGGGATGTCACAGCACTCTACTGAGGGCAACATAGTAAGAGTCTGTCTTTAAAAAAAAAAAACAGTCTGTAGAGCAGTGGTTCTCAACCTGTGGGTCATGACCCACAGGAACTGTATTAAAGGGCTGTGGCATTAGGAAGGTTGAGAACCACTAGAGAGGGTTAGTATTGTTTACCCCAAAGCAGAGGTAATCAGATTAAGAAACACATTAAAAGCATTTGTGACTTCTGTTTAAATAATAGTTTGAAAGGTTCTTTGCCCACATCGGTAGGAATTGACCCATAAGGATATGAGAAATGTGCTGCTCTGATCTAACCATTTGACTAACTCATATGTCTGTCTCTGATAATGGCTCTGAATGATATTTACCTCAAAGACTAAAGGAGCTAGATTTTCAGATATTTCTTTTCTTTTTTTTTTTTGAGACAGAGCCTCAAGCTCTCCCCCTGGGTAGCGTGCCGTGGCATTACAGCTCACAGCAACCTCCAACTCCTGGGCTCAAGCGAGTCTCCTGCCTCCGCCTCCCAAGTAGCTGGGACCACAGGC
>CAUYQS010040666.1:0-36995 GCA_963574585.1 Otolemur crassicaudatus | reverse complement strand
TTGAGACAGAGCCTCAAGCTGTCCCCCTGGGTAGAGTGCTGTGGCATCACAGCTCACAGCAACCTCCAACTCCTGGGCTCAAGCGAGTCTCCTGTCTCCACCTCCCAAGTAGCTGGGACCACAGGCGCCTGCCACAACGCCTGGCTATTTTTTGGTTGCAGCTGTCATTGTTGTTTGGCCGGCCCAGATAATTGTTTAAATTTTAATGACCGTATTTTTCATGTCTAGACATTTTCATTCTTGTTGGTTCTTTTTCAAACATGACTTGTCTGTTTACGGTCTTTCTGTATTAATTTTTAATTTATAATCAACATACAATAATTGTAGAGAGGTTTTTCTTTTTTTTGAGACAGAGTCTCACTATGTCACCCTTGGTATAGTGCCGCGGCATCACAGCTCACAGCAACCTCAAACTCTTGGGTTCAAGCAATTCTCTTGCCTCAGCCTCCCAAGTAGCTGGGAATACAGGTGCCCACCACAATGCCCACTAATTTTTTTGTTGCAGCTGTCATTGTTGTTTAGCAGGCCCGGGCCAGGTTTGAACCCAGCTGCCTCGGTGTATGTGTCTGGTGCACTAACCACTGAGAATGGGCGCTGAGCCTTGAACACCATTGTTAATTAACTTCTGCTTTACTCATAGGGCTTACTGTCTTGTCTTCCACCTCACACTAGAATGTAAGACTCACAAAGGCAGAGATTTTTGTCTAGCTTTTTTCCCCACTGATAATAACCCAGTAAGTATTTGCAAAAAGAATAAATACTAAAGAAGAAAAACCTTTAAAAAGTAGGTGGTTGTGGCCTGCAAAGGTTCAGGAATTTGCAAATTGGCCCTCCAGAAGCAGGTCAAATAATTTGCTAAACACAGTTATTTATTTATTTCCTAAAGGAAAAGCTGTTTTACCCTGAAATCAACCTTTCAAAAAGTTTCTTAGTAAGGAGTTGCTTCCCTTTTAACTTCTCACACTAAGATCTCTTTGGAAAGCACTCTCACTGTTTCTGTCCAGAATAAGGCCGATGAAGTTCCATAACAACAGCTGTCCTAATTCCAGGAGGGTGCCTCACATTGAAACCTGCCCACCAAACACAGCTAATATATTGTGTCCAATACCAGTAAAGAGACCAACAAAGGTAACTTTTTTCTTCAGTTTATATACAAATGACTTCCAAATTGGAAATACAATACAATGTTTCATTCAAGTTTTGATTCCAGGAAGCACCCATAGCTCAGTGGGTAGGGCGCTGGCCACATACACAAAGGCAGGCCGGTTCAAACCCAGCCTGGGTCAGCTAAACAATGACAACTGCAACAAAAAAATAGCTGGGTATTGTGACGGGTGCCTTATAGTCTCAGGGGGAGGCTGAGGCAAGAGAATCACTTAAGCCCAAGAGTTTGAGGTTGTTGTGAACTAAGATGCCACAGCACTCTACTGAGGGTGACCAAATAAGACTCTCTCTCAAAAAAAGAAAAATCCTGACTCTGGATCAGTGCCTATAGCTCAGTGGCTAGGGCACCAAACACATAAACTGGAGTTGGTGGGTTTGAATCCAGCTCGGGCCTGCTGAAACAACGACAACTACAACCAAAAAAAAAAGCCAGGCGTTGTGGCAGGCACCTGTAGTCCCAGCTACTTGGGAGGCTGAGGCAAGAGAATCACTTAAGCCCAAGAGTTGGAGGTTGCTGTGATGCCACAGCACTCTACCAAGGGCAACAAAGTGAGACTCTGTCTCAAAAAAACCCATCCTGAATCTGTAATTACCATATTGTTGGTTTGTTCTCCCTAAGTAAGATATATGGATAAATAAATACTAGAACTTCCTATCCTACTAACACAGAAACTCAGAAAATTTCATACTGTCTATTATTCAACTACAGAGACAATATCCCTCTCAATATATTTATAAGTGTTGGTAGACTTTCCAGTTCTTTTTCTGTAACTGATGTCATTTGATTCCACTATTGTCAAAAATATATAGTTTTTATTTCACTTCTTTTGTCTTTTGTTAAGGTTTATGACTCAGGATATGATCTATCATGTGAATGTTTCATATATACTTGAAAAGAATGTGTATTCTGTTATTGTTAGGCCAAGTATTTTATAACTCAATTAGATAAAGTTTGGTTGCTGAAAAAAATATAATTCCCTCTCAAATACAATTTAGGAATAAATCTGAATTTCTCTCAATCTCACCACCTTTTAGTTCTAGGAGATACGGGCATGGTCTCCAACTACTGAAAACTGGGTTTCCTCCTCTGGAGGGACACTGCTGCCCTTTTTGGTCACACCAAAGGGTGGGCCTACTAGGGACCCTTTTCAGAAGGCTTTTCCTGGCTTAATTTCCAAGACTAGGATTAGGTTTAAAATAGTACTGCCAACAATCAAATTAAATAAGGTAATCCTAGCACTCCAGCAGGCTGATACAGGTGGATTTTGTGAGCTCAGGAGTTGAGACTAGGCTGACCAAGAGTGAGAACTGCCCCCCCCCATAGAAAAACTAGCTGGTACATGCCTGTAGTCCCAGCTAGTGGGGAGGCTGAGACAAGAAGATTGCTCAAGCCCAGGAGTTTGAGGTTGCTGTGAGCTATGATGCCATGGCACTTTACCACTCTACCTAGGCAATTGAGACTCGGTCTCAAAAAAAAAAAAAAAAAAAAAAAGAAAGATTAAATAAGGGGTCCAAGGGCAGATTCTGTAAGGACTTGAGTGAATAAGTATTTTGACTTAATATTTTCTTCTGTAAATGTTGAGAGAAATACATACAAAATTCCAAGTGTAATATATTAATGGACGGCACCTGTGGTTCAAGGAGTAGGGGCCCTGGCCCCACACTGGGGGTGGCGAGTTCAAGCCCAGCCCCAGCCAAAACTGCAAAAAAAAAAAAAAAAAAAAAAAAATATATATATATCTAAATCTAAAGCGAGCCCTCTTTAAAACCTGCACAAAAGTCTTCCTAATCAGTATTTTCTAATATTCCTCATTATCATAGAAACATGGGGTCTGTAAAGCTCCATTTAAAGTAACCTAAAGGGTATGTGTCTAAAAGCTGGTAGCAATGTATGCAACAGCTGAAAGTCAAACAATATCAAAGCAGGGGGCCTGGTGCAGTGAAGATGTAGATCTCAGGCCTGTGATCCTGGCACTCTGGGAGACCAAGAGGATCACTTGAGGCCAGAGCAGCCCGAGTAACAGCAAGATCCTGTCTCTACTAAAAAACAGAAAAATTCCTGTCTTGGTTAGGAGGTAGCATTTTTCCTAATGTGTCCTGTAGTCCCAGCTACTCTGGAGCCCCGGAGTTTGAGGGTGCCGTGAGCTGTGATGCCATTGGCACTCTAGCTCTGGTGACAGAGTGAGACACTCTCAAACAAACAAACAAACAAACAAACCTGCAGAGAAGAACACCAAAGCTTTTAAATACTACAGGAATCCCTCAAAATGAAAAAAAAAAATCTCAAAAGAGGTTAAGAGGACAATTTACATAATTTGTAACAGGAGACAGGGGCCCTTCTGGGCATTTGGGGGCGTTAGTAAATAAAAGATGTCTCCTTACAATCAAAAGTAAAGGGCTATGCCTTCTGGAGCTTTCCTAAATACGTCCCTTAAAAATGCTTCTTTAAAACAAAAAAGCGAGAATGCGTGGCGTGGAGGGATATTCTGTCTTCAAATTCGGTAGAAGTCAATAAAGAAAATTCCCACAGCACAGACCATCGGAGTCAGGTGGATTTCACTGGCCCTCCTCCAGGTGGAGCGCACAGCCCACTACCAAAGGGCCCCATGGCCCCGAAGCAGTGCCTCAGCGTCTTATGCCCATAGACCAAAGAGCTCTTGCTTCATATTATGTAATAATTCTTCTTAGGCGAGATCTCCTAGGCCAATTGAGGCGACGCATAACGCACCTATTAAGTGCTTGGCCCAAGTTTGTTATGCAAGGTTACTCGAGCGGATTTCCCACCAGGTGAACATTCTCCAGTAATGACCGACTTTCGAAGGACCCCCGCCCTTGGGTGGGTTAGGGCTTTGCCGGCCCGGCTGAACTTCCTGCCCCTAAGAACCTGCCCCCTGGAGAACCTGCGCCGTGCCTGACGCCCGCGGGCGCTCATCCCCATCCGGACTACAGGCCGCACCTCCCTACACATTGCCTGCCCCCGGAGGCCAAGCAGGGCCTCCCAGTACATGCACAGCGCCGCTCCTCCGCCTCCTCCCCGACTACACGTTCTACTTTTCTTCAGCTCTTGGGCACCCTGCCAAGCGGCGCAGGGACCCACGAGCCGCGGAAGGCGGCGGCCCGGCCCGCACTCACTGTTGTACTGCACCCCCTTGGCGAAGCGCCTCTGCAGCGCCTGGTTCATGGACTGCAGCCCAGCGGGGATGTTCTTGTCCCGGCCCGGGGTCTGCTCCGACCCCACCAGTTTCTTCAGGGCGGAAAACATCTTCCTGCTGCGATGTCCGAGCCCAGAAGCGGCCGGCGAGCTCAACGGTGGTGGCGGCGCGGCCTGACTTGCACCATGTCCTGGCGGCCCGGCCTTCCCCGCGGCCTGAGCCGGCGCGGCCACAGGCCGGGGTCCCGGTGGCGGAGCGCGGCCTCCAGCGGCAGCTCGGGCAATTCAGCTACTGTGGCTCCGCGTCATACCCCGCTGCCCCTGGCACAGCCGCTCTCCGCCTACCTGCACCGCCATGTTGGCGCCGGCTTAGCTAGGCGCGAGGAGCTCGTGGCTCCAGGGCTACGTGGCTACGGGGCGGCGCGAGGGCCAAGAGAGCCGGGCGCGCGCATGCGCAGAATTCAAGGCCCGTAGGCTCCGCAGCCGCCAGCTCTCTACAGCTATCCCTCAGCCCTCTGGGCTTCAGTCACCCGAACCAGTTTCCTTTGAGACCCTGGCCGCCCCAGCGATTGCAGCAGTCCTGGAAAAATGTTTATTTGTGTAACAGAGCAGGGCAGGCTACTTCTGCCAGGGCTACTTCTTCTTCTTCTTGCTCCCCTTGAACTTCACTTCGATCAGCCGCTGGGCCTGCCTCTTGATCTCGGCTCGCGAAGGGACATAGCTGTGGTCCACGTCGGCAAACTGGAAGGTGTCTGCAAGGGTGCAGGAAGCGGCCGCACGCTGAGGGGCCTGTGGGTTCCGGGTACCCGGGGGTGTGCCCCCTCGCAGCCGCTGCTTCCTGCCTTGCGCCTGCGCTCCTAGCTCGTGTGCCCGCCGAGCACCAGCCTCCCTTCCCCTGCGCGCTGCCCTCGGCGCCCCGCGGTGACCGTCCCAGCCCTCCCTGCTTCCTCTGCCGCGCAGCCCGCCTGCTTCGGTTCTTTTCTGCCCCTCCTGGCCTGGTGCCCCCGCGACCCTGCCACTCATGGCATGTCCCTCCTCTCGGGAAAACTAGGTGGATTCTTCTTTCACTGGCTTCGCCTCTCCACGACATCACTAAGCCGCCTCCACCATGAAAATCCCGCAGGCACAATACATCCGCCTCCCCCACTGCCCTCCAGGTCAGAGCGGAGCCAGCACCAGCCCTGTCGCCGGCCGCGCCCCTCCCGCGGCGGAGCGCAAGCGCTAGCGCCAGGCGGTACCGATCATGTCGTCGTCCAAGTCTTCAAAACTGATCCTGGTGTTGTACTTCTCCTTAAGCGTGGAGGACTCTAGGGCGTCCCTCACCTTTGTGCCGACCTGCAGAGCACAGCCCTCTTCAGCTGTGCTGACCCGGAGGGGATGGACTGTAGGGGCGCCTCCAGGCCCAGCCTACGGTACCTCCTCTGTCTTGGACAGCGACTGCAGTCGGTCAGTCAGGAAAGTGAGCTTTTCCTCGCAGTGTGCCAGCTTGCTGTACAAATCCAGGGTGTCATGCGGCGCCGCTTCTTTCTGCAGGCGAGGAGGAAGGTCTTGTCTCCCCTCTGGCCCCACTGGGACGTCAGTGCAGGCAGCTCCCTGCTCCGTACCTGGGCAGAGGGCAGCGCCACGCCATAGAGCCGGATGTAGAGGTTGTCTATGCCCATCTGGATGGTTAGCAGCAGCTTCTGGCTCTTGTTCATGTTGGAGTGGGCCAGCTGGAGCCTTTCTTCTTCCTCTTTTAGCATGTCCTTCATTTTCTTCTCTATGGACTTAAAGCTGTGGGGGACCACAGGGGCACAGCAGGAGTGACCCCTCTGGAGGCTGGCTCATGAGTTGGGTGCTGTCTTAGGGTCAGGGGCTCAGATGTTGACGGTGAGGCCCCCACTCATCGGCAGGGTTGAGCATGCTCCCACCCTACCCCTAGCCCACAGGAGTTGGCCTTGCAACCTGGGGAGCCCTGGGTACCTGATGGAGCTGGGCAACTGGCGAAACTTGAGCAAGGCCTCCTCCAGCCCCAGTCTGCCTGTCAGGGCCTCCAGCTGCCTCCGCCGCTCCTCACAGTCCTCCAGCTGCAGCTCCAGGTTCTCCTCCGTGTTCTTCTGTGCCAGGAATCGGCCGGCTATGTCCTGGCCAGTCGGGGCAGAGAAGCAGGTGTGGGCCTCATGGAACTGGCTTCCTCTGGGCCCCTCCCAGTGGCAATGTAGGGCCTCTGCACTCAGGGATCGGTAATAACGTGAACTGGCACTGTAGGCTCGTGAGGGGCCAGCCAGGAGTGACCTGCTTTTATTTTCTTTCTTTAATTATTATTATTACTATTTTTAGACATATTCTTACTTTGTCACCCTAGTGAAAGTTCTGTGGCATCATAGCTCACAGCAAGCACAAACACTTGGGCTCAAGTGATTCTCTTGCTTCAGCCTTCCAAGTAGCTGGGACTACAGGTGCCTACACCATGCCTGGCTAGTTTTTTTTTTTTAGAGATGGGGTCTCCCTCTTGCTCAGGCTGGTCTTGAACTCCTGAGCTCAGGATATCTTCCTGGCTCAGCCTCCCAAAGTGCTGGGATGATAGGTGTGAGCCACTGCACCTGGCCATGTTTTTATTTTAGAGACAGAGGCATCCAGGCTGGAGTACAATGGTATGATCACAGCTCACTGCAGCCTCCAACTCCTGGGCTCAAGCGATCTCTTGCCTCAACCTCCCAGTAGCTGGGACTGCAGGTGCTCCGAGCAAGGGTGAAGTACTTTGTATGGGAAAGAAGGCAGATACCCACACTGGAGACAAGGAGACCACCACTGAGGGACATTGTGTTTCACTTTGAGTCACTTGTCTGACAGTGGACAAGCTTGTGTCAGGGCCTAATAATAAACTCAGATGGGATTAAAACGAAAAGGGGAAGTTGGAGGCAGCTGCTTGCTGTGATTCTACTGTACTGGGAAAAGGTTGAGGTTGGAAGCAGGGCCATGTCCATGGTATCTGGATCCTTAGGCTCACTGCTGCTCCTGGGATGGGCTGGGAAATCCCATAGCTCAGGGCAGCACCTGTGGCTCAAAGGAGTAGGGCGCTGGCCCCATATGCTGGAGGTGGTGGGTTCAAACCCAGCCCCGCCAAAAACCGCAAAAAAAAAAAAATCCCACAGCTCAGTCCTGAGAGTGGCCTGCAGGCCCCAAGTCTCCTTCCAGGCCTAGGAGTAGCAAGGGTGGCCATTCAGGTTAGGAGTCCTCCTGAGGGAGGTACAGCTTTCTGTGTCCACTTCAGGGGCTCCGTAGACCCCAGCCCAGTTTGGGCCTTCTCCTGCCATGCCCCAGGATTGCAGGGAGCATTACCCAGAGGTGGGAGCACCGCACAGCAGTCTTGACTTTCTCCACCAAAGCAGTCACATCCGTCTGGTATTCTATGTCAACCTCAGAGTTCTCCTTTCTCCTCACTGGCAGAGGGGAAGGGGCTATCAGCATGCAAAGACAGCTTGGGGTTCTGTGAGAGACCATCAGATGCCCAGTGTCGAGAAGGCAACCCCAACAAGCTGTTTGCTTCAGCTGGGCCCCTGTACCTCACCTGCCCCCTCCTTAGTGTGGCCCTTCAGGGACACCCCAGGCAGCCTCAGTGCAGAGCAGGGTGAGGAGGACATGGCACTGCAGAGCTTAGTGGTACTCCTCAGAGGCAGCTTGGGGTCCAGGGGTCCTCTCTGATAAATTGCTGAGTGACTGGGCCCTGGGGTGCTGGGACAGTATGGCTGCAGCCACAACTACCCACAGGCTCTCAGCCTCTGCAGGGGTCGCCTGGGAGAGGAAGGGGCTCATCTGTCTCCCTCACCCTGATGACTGCACAGTACACCTGCCTCACGGTATTCTGACTGGGTAGCTTAAGCCAGTGCTGGCCTCTTGAGACCCAGGCTGGGGCAGGCAGGGAGTGAAGCTCTTGCCTTTCAGGAAGTCTGCATTCATCAGGTTGGAAGGGAAGTCCAAGTCCGTCTGGCCCTGATGGGAGAGGGGGCCAAGGAAGAAGCTAAGCAGTATCTTGTGCAGGGAATGAGCCCAGTAGGCAGCCCTGAGTGGGGCACCACCCTGCTCTTAGTCCTGGTGGGCCTTACCCTGCGGTACTTCTCACTGGTCTCCTTCGTGCGTATCTTGTCTATCAGCTTCTTCTGCTGGTTGAGCCGGTTCTCCCGGGCCCTGCGCTCCTCAATGAAGGACGCTTCCCCTTGCCTCATGTTCCTCTGGGGACAAGGTGAGGGGCTGTTACACTAAAGCCAGCAGGCAGTGGTCAATCCTTCTCTTACTAGACTTTAGAATAGCACCCAAGGATGTGGGTCATGCCTTCTTCCCATACTACCCATGCCACTGGTCCTACCAGCCTGGCTGCCCCCTCTGAGACACCCCCTGCCTCCTCTGCTTAGGGACCCCAGCTCACACATGCCCAGTGAGTTTCCCTCTCCAGCCCAGGCTCTTGCTGCCCTTTAGACCCTGCTGCTTCCTGGCCTGCCCCACGTAGACCCTATGAAAGACTCAGTGTGTCTAAACAAGTTTATTGTCCCCTTGAACCTGTTCTCTCCTAGAGCACCTTATAGTGGCTAAAATCATCATCCATCTGCTCCTTCCTATGTGTCCTGGACACTGCTTCCCTCACCATTCCTGTTATAGCTCATTGGGGTTATCGTTTAGAGGCTTCAGGTCTCTCCATTTCTGGCCACCCCTACTCCACCTCTGGCCTGACCAGTTCCAGTCCCTACAGCCAGAGTGTACCCTTTTGGAACCACAAATCTAGTCCTGTGTCCCTTTTAGCTTCTCCCCAGGGCTCCAGGTTAGTTTGGACTCTACTGACTCACTGGGACAGACCCTTTGGGGCTTTCTCTGCCCCCAGCCATGTCTCCTGCATGTGCCATCCCCCTCCCAAGCCCAGCGCCTCTGCCATTGTATTTTCTTCTCCCATGTTCCAGTCACCACTGAGCCCTGTTTGTTCATTCCTTCAGAGCCCAGCTCAAACCTGCCTCCTTGGAAAGCTGTCCCAGACCTCCCTGAGCAGGTCAGTAGACCAAGATGGGCCCCCACAGAACCCCACACCTTGCTGCCATGTTGGGACAGTTGTGTGACATTTGCTCATGGACTGTTGGGCAAGAAGTTGGCTCCTTCTTCTGCCCACTCCAGGAGGATGGCTGCATTTTCAGGCCCTGCAGGTGCCTCACACAGACCACATGGGTGACCCCCCATCCTACCCCGCAGTCTGGCCAGGCCAATTCTCTCCCTTTCATCAACCTCATGGCTTCTGTGCCCAGTGGATGAACAGAGGCTGGTGGAGCTGGCTGCTGGGTCCCTTCAGGGATTATAGTTAGCATGGGTGTGGGGGTCTCCTGATGGATCTGGGACCAGATGGGCTGAGAGAGCTAGCCCTCTAGGGTCTCAGCCCCAGGACAGAGCTCACCTTGACCTCATCTGTGATCATCATAGCTTCTTGGGACATGACTGTCATATCAGAAAGCTCTGAGCAGTATTCGACCACGAGATTCTGTAGCTTGTCTAGTTCCGTGGGGTATCCCACCAGTACCTGCAAGGGCAAGGGCAGGTGGGCATGGAGACCACAGGCAGCTCAAGGGCTTCCCTTCCATCCTGGCTTTTGTGACTCCTTCCTAGTTCTCTTGTGACTGTTACACAGAGTGGACTGCACATGCCCCTGCCCCTCACCCTACACTGCACTGGCTCTAAGGACAGTGCTGGGTCTGTCCCCAGCCCTAGCCAGCATAGAGCAGGTGAAAGGAAGTGTTTTAGAAGGGGCGGCCAGCATGGCCTGAGAGACTTCCACAGCCCAGAGATGTCCTGCCCAGGAAAGGCTGACAGGAGCCCAGGGAGGCCTCTGCTCTAGTCCAGGTGACAAACTGAGACTCTGTCTTAAAAAAAAATAAAAAATTAAAAGGTGCTACCAGGGGACATAAAACACTCAGGTGTTAAGAGGGCTGTGGGGAGAGGTAGGCCAGGAAGGAAGGGTGGGCAAGGCCTCCAGGTGAGCCTCCCAGGACCAGGGGCTCAGGGAACCAGGAAAGGCAAGAGGATGGCCTGGGGTCATGGCAGGAGTTGGAGGGTGTGACCCCAGCAGGGAACAGCTATAGTGCACCTGTTTCTGCCAAAATGCACTTCCTGATGTCACCCCACCACACACTGCCCCCCCAGGCCTCCCCTTTGCCAAGTCTTAGGGTGAGTGTGTTTGGGGGGCTTCCTCTGTCCCCTTTCCAGGCTCTCTGCTCTTGTGGCCCCCCTATCTCCCTGAACCACCCACCTACCAAGCCGCTCCTCTCAGCACCCCCAGCCCCTCCTGTCTTCTTCCTTATCTACTGCCCATGGGTCTGCGATCTGCTTCGTGGAAGGCTGAGGGAGAGCTGCTCAGCCTTCCTGTCCTGTGAAGAAGGTGCTGACTGCCAAGGCCCTGGGGGATTAGGATCTGCTCTGCCGGGAGCAAGGGTGCTGGCTTGGTTGGTGGGCAGACCCATAAGGTGCAGGAGGTGCCTGCCTGGCAGCATAGTAGGGGACATTCTGTGGTACAGGGCCTGCCCTCAACTCTCATAGGCCTGGGCAATTAAAAAATACAAACAGTCCTAAACCATTCAATATGTTGGAGAAAGTCCAAGCAGTTCCAATACATCCATGGACTAGCAAAGACCAAGTTTTAAAAGGGATGTTTTGGTTGGTGCCTGTAGCTCAGTGGCTAGGGCGCCAGCTACATACACTGGAGCTGGTGGGTTTGAATCCAGTCCGGGCCTGCCAAACAACAATGATAACTACAACCAAAAAATAGCTGGGCCTTGTGGCAGGTGCCTGTAGTCCCAGCTACTTAGGAGGCTGAGGCAAGAGAATCGCTTAAGCCCAAGAGTTAGAGGTTGCTGTGCGCTGTGATGCCACGGCAGTCTCCCAAGGGCAATAAAGTGAGGCTCTTTCTCAAAAAAAAAAAAGGGATGTTTTGCATACTCTTGGGTGTCCTGCTTCACTAGTAGCCAAAGCAGGATATGGTCTTCCCACCACTGGGCAGGAGAGCAGCAGGTCCGGGCCCTGAGCCCTCGCCCGCCCTGGCCAGCAGGCTTCCCCCGGCAAGGCTCACTTTCTTCAGGTAGTCCAGCAGGCCCACGTACAGCAGGTGGATGTTCTGGCTCGTGGTGATCTTCATCATCGTCTTTTCGATGTTGTTCTCCAGCTGGCGGATGATCTAGGGGCGAGCGGTAGGCAGCTGAGCGAGAGGGGCCAGGACGCCCAAGGGATGGAGGCCCACTCCAGACTCTGTCTCCCTGGGTAGAGTGCTGTGACGTCACAGCTCACAGCAACCTCCATCTCCAAGAGAATTAGGCGATTCTCTTGCCTAGGCCTCCCTAATAGCTGGGACTACAGGCGCATGCCACAACGCCCGGCTGTTTTTAGAGACCAAGGTCTCGCTCTTGCTCAGGCTGGTCTCGAACCTGTGAGTTCAGGCAATCTGCCCGTCTCAGCCTCCCAGAGTGCTGGGAAAACAGGTGTGAGCCACCGCGCCAGCCGGGACTGGGCTTTTTAAGGGCGGTCTTGCTCTCCCAGCGCCGCCCCGTCGTCTCCTCCCGCCCTTCCAGGGGCCCGGCGCTCCCGGCTAGCGCCCCGCGCCACCTGCAGCAGCCGCTGCTCCTCTTTGGTGGCTTCCCGCTGGCTCCGCAGGCTAGCTAGTTCCAGCTGCATGTTTTCCAACTTCTGCCCGCGCCGCCTCACCAGGTAGATCAGCACGTTGTGCGCGTTCACGCGGTCGAAGACGTACTTGCGGAGCTTCTCCCTCGCCACCTGGTGGGGGAGGACACAGTCCGCGTGGGGTGTGGGAGGGGCACCGCAGAGCTCGCCCGGAGCAGACAGGCGGAGGGACGTGTCGGTGGCAACCTCACAGGGGCCCTAGGGTGGGGCACTTGCTCCGCCCTCACCGGCCCACTTGGTCACTTAGTGCGGGGTGCGCGAGCAGGGCTGAGAGAGTGCTGCCAATCCCCTCCCGCCTCATTACCTCCATGGTGCTGCGGGAGTGCGCCAGGTTCAGGGGCACTTCCGTTCCGCAGGCCCTGGAGATGATCCACTGGTCGTACTGTGAGGGGCAGGGCAGCGGCTGAGCCTGATGCCACACCCCTGTGCGAACCCTCAGCCTGGCTGCTCCAGGCAATCTCCTCAGGGCCCCCTGTTCCCCTGCTGTTGGGGACCACTGGCAGCAGAGCACAGCGAGATACCATCTGGCCATCCCAGCTCAGAGGTGATAGGGGTATAGAGAGGAGGACCTGGGTTTCCTCCAGCTGGACAGAAAGCCAGAGGGCTCCTGCTGCAGGAGATAGACTGGGCAGGCCATGCCTTCCAGGGTGAGTGGTGAGGAAGCTGTGTGTGTGGGGGGATTGCTGGAGTGACTAGAGCCCTTCCCAGAAGACCTCTGGCTCCAGAAAAATTGGGGTGGGGGAGGAGAGGAGGAGCCCCTCATCCCCAGGCAGTAGGGAGGGGTTGGGCTCATGCACCTTCTTGGCTAAAGCCCAGTCCTGGGCACCCCTGCGGATGTCACTGCGCAAGAGGGTCATTGTTGCCTTGTTCTGGGTGGTCTTCTCTTTCATCCCCTGGGTCTGGACCATCTGACATTGCTCTGTGGGCAGGTGGAGCAAATAGGGTGGCAAGGATATGTGCTAGGGTCTGGCCCAGAATCCCCCAGTGAGAGGCATCAGGGCTCCCTCCTCCCACCAGGCCTGGGGACACCCCATTCCACTGCTCAGCACGAGTTATCTGAGAGGTTTTCAGTGGACAGGGTGTGGCAGTGGGAAGAGGGAGGCCAAGGATGAGGTTGAGCTATTGGTGTCCTGTGGTTCTTCAAGATCTGTTGCCCACAGAAGCAGGTGGTTCCTTTCCTGTCCCTTCTAGCTTAGAGGCCCATTTGCTCTTATGCCCACAAATCTCCTTGAACTCCCTCATTGCAGGTCCCTTTGATCCCCTCCCCCAGTCTTGTTGGTAGTGGGCAGAGAGTGTCTTCTTGCCCCTCCCCCCAACCCCCTGTTAAAACTGAAATTCCTGCACCCAGGGGCCCCCAATCACAGGTGGGCCAAGATGGCTGGTCACTGTGCTGTTGGTTGACCTTGAAGTCGAGTGATGGTCTTCAGCTCCTGCATCTGCTCCTCCAAGTCTGACTCACTGTGTCTCTTTATGGTGGCCCTCATGGTCCCCCAGAGGCCTTGTTCACTTCCCTCCCTCCTTGGCCTTGGCCTGCTCAACAGAGCCTTGGTCTAGATTGTCCCAAGAATCTCAGCCCATTGTGATGGGGTCCAGGATTCTTAATGCCCAGGTAACCCTGGAACTGCAGGAATTGCAGGCCTCCTCTGGGCGACTGTCTCCAGCCAGTTTCTGGACACTTGTTCTAACTGAAATGAGTTTTGTGGTGCCTGCTTGTGGCTCAGATGCTGCGTGGGGCTGATGTGGATCTTTCTTTGGGGAAGTGTTGTGTGATGGCTTGGCACAGCAATCCCCCCAAACTGCATCCCTGTGCCTTCCCAGCTTTTCCCATGCTCCCTGGCTGCCTTGCACAGAACAGCTGGACTGTACCTCCTACAACTGTCACTATCATGTAGGGGCTCTGTTTTCCCCTTCTCCAAGTTCAAACTCCACACCTTGGGTGACCTAGCTCATAAGACCCCCAGGCCTCATCCCTCGCAGCCTCATCTCTTCCCACTTCTCTTCCTAACCTTTGCTATGCTGCCGGGAGCCTCTCCTGCTTTGCCCCCTCGTCCCTCTGGGAGCTCCTGGGTCTTGATTCAGGTGCCACTTATTCCTGAGGGGTCAGTCCCCCATGTGCCTCTCCATCCCCTGTGCCCTTCTGTTTAGAGTGGTATACCTGGAGCATCCAACTGCCTGGGACTCCATGGGTACACAAGTTGGGTTGCTTTTTTCCCAACCTTGCCTGTATTCGTTTGCTAGGACCATGGTAACAAAGTACCACAGACTTGGGGGCTTAAACAACAGAAATTTATTTTCCCATAGTTCTGGAGGCTAGAAGTCAGAGATCAAAGTGTGGGCAGGGCTGCCCCCTCCTTGGTCTGCAGATGGCTGTCTTCTCCCTCCTCATATGGTCGGTCATCCCTCTGTGCATGTATGTGTCCTAATCTTAACTTCTTTCTTTCTTTCTCTTTCTTTCTTTTTTTTTTTTTTTTGATTCAGAGTTTCACTCTGTTGTCCTGGGTAGAGTGCCATGGCGTCATAGCTCTCAGCAACCTCAAACTCTTGGGCTCAAGTGATCCTCTTACTCTGGCCTCCTGAGTATCTGAGACTACAGGTGCATGTCATGATGCCCAGCTAGTTTTTCTATTTTTAGTAGAGACATGGTCTTGCACTTGTTCAGGCTGGTCTTGAATTCCTGAGCTCAAGCAATCCACCTGCCTTGGCCTCCAGAGTGCTGGGATCACAGGTGTAGCCGCTGTGCTGGCCCCTAAACTCCTTTTTCTTTTTTTGGAGACAAACTCATCATGTTGCCCTTGGTAGAGTGCTGCGGTGTCACTGCAACCTCCAATTCTTGGGCTTAAGTAATTCTCCTGCCTCATTCTTCCAAGTAGTTGGGACCACAGGCACCAGCCACAACACCTGGCCACTCTTTTTTTTGTTGTTGCAGTTGCCATTGTTGTTTAGCAGGCCCAGGCTGGGCTCGAACCTGCCAGCCTCAGTTTATGTGGCCAGCACCCTATTCACTGAGCTATGGACGCCAAGCCTAAACTCCACTTCTTAGCAGGACACCAGTCATATTGGATTAGGGCCCATCCTCATGAACTCATGTTACCTTCATTACACCATGAAGAGCCTATCTCCAAGTACAGTGGCATGTTGAGATCCTGGGGTTAGGACTTAAACATAGGAATGAGGGGCATGCAATTCAGCCTGTAACAATGGCCCTCACCCATGTGCTGCTATGGGGCCTATCTTCCTCTGTGACCTCTCACACAAGTCCTTTACCTTTATGGTCACTTTCCATTTTTAGAAAGCCAATCCAGTGTAAAACTCCAAGTTTACCTCTGTCCTCCCTCTTTCAAGGGGCTGGAAGGACCTGGAAGGACCTGGCACTCACTTCTTCATGGTTCTAGGGGGCCCAGCTTGGTGTCCTGCTGAGGCAGAACCTACTTGCCTCAGTTTGGGTTCTCCATTATTTCTCAGATATGGGAGCCCAAGTCTCAGTGTGGGGCAGCTGCCTTCCTGGTGTCCAGGCACTAGTGTGCCCCATGACCTGTTCTGACAAAGTCTGTGAGCAGAAGTGGCAGGTGAGCTGCCCTCCTCCCCCTCTCTCCTTCCTGTCAAGTGGGATAAAGACACAATGGCTGGGGCTGGTGCAGCTGCCTGGCACCAGAGGACGAGGGAGGGGACTTGAGAATCAGGCCATCGAGGCACCTACTGGGACTACTACAGGAACAAAAAATAAAGCTCTAGCTTGCTCAAACCCCTGTTATCTTGGGTTTTCTGTCACTTTGCTTTCCTGCCAACTCTGAGGGCACACTCGGTACTCAGTGAACATTTTTGAGTGATCAGTTAGGCCAACACTTGGCCTAAGTTGGGGTGGAGCAGCATGGACCTGCGGGGTCACTGGGAGGCCAGGGTAACCAACATCAGACATGCCTAGGATTTGTACCCCTCTGCCTCCTGTTGTGGCCAAGTGTGGGAGTACTTGCCCACTCGGGAGTGTTCCTCCATGAGGTTGGGCTGCAACCACTGGCTCTTTGCTACAAGTGCTTGGGAGGACCAGCTTTATCTGATTGGTGGGCGTGAAATTGAGTGGGCCTGGCCATGAACTTGGCAGCTGGTTCTGGGCTCTGCCTGCATCCCTCTTCCCTCCCCTCTCTAACTCCCTCACCTACAGCCAGAGGCCTTGATGGTCTCAATAGGCCTATAGGGCCAGTAGGAAATGTCCAGTCCTGGGGCACAGCATTAGGAGCTTGCCTTGTGTGTCCTTGGTGTGCAATCTGTATGTCATCCTCACACACCAAGGTGACATTTCATCTCTCTTCTCAGTCTTTTGTTTTTCAGTTGCTTTATAACTCAGGTGGGAGAAGGGACACATTGTTTATTTGCCCCCTGCCCCAGCACCAGCTGTCACCTGACTTGTGAGGATGCAGGGCAGGATGCAGCCAGCGCAGCTGAGAGCAGCTGAGTGTGTTTAAGTCCTGCTGCCTAGATGCGCATGCGATCCCCTTTCTTGCTGCCCTGGACCAACCACCACCCCAGGGAGGGTTCTTCTGGTCTCCCTCCGGGGCAGGTCCCAGTCTGGGGCAGTAGCAGGTTTACACAGGTTTGTGGAGCCTGGCCATGCACATGTGCAGAGAATACAGCTGGGGTACCACAGGGTATGGAGAGGACCTATGTAAGGTGGGGAGGGCCAGCCTAGGGTTGGGAGGCACTGAGGGCTGTGTTCCAGGATGATCCCTGGCCCAAATCCCCTGTGCGCAGTTGGAGCTCTCCTAGCTGCGTGGATCTGTAAGAAGCAAAGAGAGACAGCTAGAACCATGTCCATTCCTGCTGAGAGTCCCTGCACCCATTTGATCAGGGCAAAGACAGTCCTGAAACAAAGACACAGGGTACTAGAGGCTGCCCACACTGCTCCCCTCCCTCTCAGAGGCCCCTCACTCCTCCTAGTCTTCCTACTGAGAATGGAGCCCTCTAAGGCCTGGGTACTGTGCCCACCACAGCCCCAGCCTTTCCACGGTGCACAGGCCAGGAGAGGGGCCCTGCCTAGCCTGTGGCTGGGGCTCAAGTTTGCTTGCTAAAACTCTGGGTGCTGAACCCTTGGTGTCCACTACCCCTAGGCTCACCTGTGCCTATGTCTTTGGGGAGCTTCCCCGTCTCCAGGAAGAGCCAGAGGTTGCTGCATTTCTGTGACTCCATTCTTGTCACTCCATAGCTGGCCATGGAGCCTGTGACTGAAGATGAGGAAGCAGGGGGGCAATGGGCTGGGGCCTCAGCCTCGTACTTCTCAGGGTGAGGGAAGCTGGGCAGGGATCCTGGCAGATGTGGTGGGTAGGGCATAGTTGCCACCAAGAACTGGGGCTCGACCCACAGCTGCCCCATCCCCAGTGGAAACTCCCTCGGCTGACAAGCCCAGGCACCAGCCCTGAGTACTCACCGACGGCTACCAGTAAGCTCCACTGAAAAGGGTATGGAAACTTCCGCTGAATGAACATCTGCAGGCCGAAGGTCACGCAGCTGCCTGCCAAGAGCCAAGGTACCCACCAATCAGCCTGTACCCAGGGCCAGCCAGAGGATGACCTGGGGCATTGTCTGAGTGGCACCTGTCAGGCCTCCAGCACCTAAGGGTAGGTGACTTGGCACCACCTGCTGGGAAGTCAGGGTGAAACAGCAGGGTGCATTCTCTCCACGTGCTAGGACACCTGGACCCGGCCTACCTGTGACGAAGGTGAAAATGCCCTTCATGAAGGCGTTCGACTGGCATGTGGCATATTCCCGGAGTCCCTGAGATGGGGCAGGAGAGGAAGGCTCAGTTCCATTTCCCTCTTCCTTCATTGCCCCTCCTGTCCCTCCTTTGGGCACACCCTGGCTGTGGGGTAGAGACCGTGGGGCCTTGGACACCTCTCGCCATCCCTGTGCCCACCCAAGGACCTGGAGCACCATAGCAAGTGGGTTCCTTCGCCCTCCGTCACTCTTCTCTCCCCAGCCCCTGCCCCATCAGGTCAGCTTCTGAGGTCTGAGGTCTGGGGTCCACGTCCCAGCCCAGCCTTCTCACTGGGTGCTTGGCGGCCACGGTGTCGTTCACTCGGGACAGGCCCAGGGTCACCATGGCTAGCCCGGCTCGGCTATCGGTTGCGCGAATCAGGAGGCAGAGAGGGGCGGGGCCTCGGGCGGGAACAGGCTGGGGTCGGGGCTTGGAGAGGGGCTTGCGCAGCCTCAGGCAGAAAAGGCGGGGCCTGGAGGGCGGGCCTGCGCAGGAGTGGAGAGGAGAAGGGTGGAGTCTGCGTCAGGGGCGGGGCTTGGAGATCGGGGCCTGCGCAAAGACGGGGGTGGGCAGAGAGGCGGGGCGGGGCCTGGGGCGGGGCCTGGGGGTCTGTGACCTGTGGCAGAGACTAGGGCTGCGTGGAGGTGGCTGCGGAAAGGTTGGGGCCATGTCTACACTCGCAGAGTGTGATAATATTTGTTGGGGCTCGGCGCCTGTGGCTCAAGCAGCTAAGGCGCCAGCCACATACACCTAAGGTGGCGGGTTCGAATCCCCAGCCCGGGCCCACCAAACAACAATGATGGCTGCAACCAAAAAATGGCCGGGCGTTGTGGTGGGCGCCTGTAGTCCCAGCTACTTGGGAGGCTGAGGCAGGAGACTCGCTTGAGCCCACGAGTTGGAGGTTGCTGTGAGCGTGATGCCATGGCGCTCTACCCAGGGGGATAGCTTGAGGCTCCATCTCAAAAAAAAAAAAAAAAAAAAATATATATATATATATATACACATATATATTTGTTGGAATAGGGCTTTGCTTAAGAACTACTCGAAAGCAACCAGAAGTAGTGATGTATAGAATTATCATTTAGCAGAGTAATTCCAAAAATGCCATTAGGCCCACTTTTGGTGCCAGTTTTCTGCCAGAAGCTGGGATCCTAGAGCCTCTGCCCTCATAAGGTCACTAGCTGCACACAGGTGAACGACGTGGAAGGGATCAGAAGGAGTGGAGAGCCCATGGAGAGGGGCTGGGGTTGGTGGGCACCCAGGGGGCTCTCAGAGGGAAGGCTGGGCAGAGAATGCTTAGTGTGAACCAGGGTGGGGAGAAAGGTGGGAGTGAGGAAGCCTTAGGGACTTCTGGAGGCCGGAGGGGTGGCCTTGGCTGGGAGCAAGTGCACAGATTTGAGAGTGGTGTCTGACATCCCTTACCAGGGAAGTAAGAAGAGAAGTCGCAGATGAGAGTGAGAAGCAGGGCATTGAGGAGAGAAAAGTGAAAAATTAGTTTTGGGAGAAATGCAGGTTTGTCTGGTTTTGCTACAAGCCCTCCTCCCCCTACCCCCAGATACCTGTCCCTAAATTAAAAGTCAGAGCAGGTAATGCAGCTGGGTGACTTTCTCCTGCAATGCTCACCTGCAGGGTGGGCTCGGAGATGATGAGTGGTCAGGTTTAAGCAGGGCTAGGGGTTGCTAGGTGGGTGTGCCCAAGGGAGAGAGCAGAGACAAAGTAAGAGGGTTAGGGTTAGGTTAGTCTGATGGGAGAGGCCCTGCCTCATGGGATGAATTGTTGTTGGTGTAGGAATGGTAGAGAAATGATTAGGGGGACAGGTGGTGAGGGGCCAGAGTGGAGCCCTGATGCTGTCACTTTTGAGGTGGACACAGTGTAAAGGTGACCCTCTCTGACTGCAAGAGTGGTGTTTGAGGCAATGGAAAATGGCCCTTGGGGCCATGGAGGTGGAGTGCTCTGGAAGCTGGAGTTTGGACAGGATGGTCAGTGTGGATGTTGAAATTGCCAAGTTAGCAGTTGGGAGGAGGAGGAACTGTGAGGAGGAACTCAGCAGGAATAGGTAGTGCCAAAGCAAGAGTGTTAGCATTAGGTTAATCTGGTAGTGGCCTGCCCAGAAGCTGAGGACTTTGCAGGATGGGACAGGGTTTCAGAAGCTGCCGTGCAGGAGCTAGCCTAAGTGGGATGGGGTAGGGGAAACAGAAAGCCACCTGGAGAAGGCTGAGGCCTTCAGGGGCCTGGTGAAAGGGTAAAGGGAGGCTTGGGCACAGAGCTGGAAGTCCAGAACACAAGACTGGGGCTCAGATAACAGTCCCCAAGGCTGAAAGTCTGGGGTCAAGGTGTTGTCAGTGCTGGCTCCTCCTGAGGAGTCCCTTCTTGGCTTGCAGATGGCATCTTCTCTCTGTGTCCTCACATGGTCTTCCCTCTGTGGCCATCTGCTCTGTCTGAAATAACTTAGGAGACCTGGAAAAATAGAGTTGGACCTCTACTTAGGTTAATTAATTGGTAATTTATTTTACCTGCCGCAGGGGCTGCTGCTCTGAGAGTTAGCAGCCCAGGTGAGATGGTGAGTTGCTTTTTATAGGCTTTGTGCAAGCATATTACAGAAGCAAAACGTGGCTGGTTAAGGGGGGGTTACAATTCGGGTAGTCATGGATACAGCAACGGAACAATAATTAACACAGCTTTGGTCGACAATGGATACGTTTCATATCACAATGGTTATGGTTATACAACAATAATTAATCAAGTCTCGGTGAGTTTTCTACTATTGTTCATCTACTGAGAACTTGGGGGTTTTGTGAAACTTGGGACTTTTATTCCTTGTACCTGAAGCTTGTTTTTGGCAGCCCTAGCAGGAAGGAGGGGGCCTGGGAACGTGGCTGGGAAGCACTGTTCTCAGCCACCATGGGAGGAGGAGGGACTTGCCTTGTTCCTGGAGTCAACTCTGGGGGGAGAAGGGAGAAGGAGGGAAAGGGGCTGGAGCGGGGGAACCCGGAGAGGGCGGGGGGAATAGGAATGGGCAGGGGAACGATGGCTGAGTTACAACATATCTGGCCAAACCTAAGGCTGAAGTCACCCACGTCAGCAGAGCAGTGCCTCTAAGAGAATGCTCAGACTCTCCTGAGATGGGGCTGACTGGGATCCCAGAGAGGGAAGTGCTAGATGCCAGGAGAGCAGGAACACCTTAGTCAGCTGGTGGCTGTCAAGATGGGATGGTCAAGGCCTGCAGGGTGGTCACCAGCTGAGTCCTCACACACCTGCTGTCCTCTGCGCTGCAGCCAGAAGCCAGGGGAGCTGCGCCCGCCAACAGGAAAGCCCAACACGCAGTCTTCTTCAGGGAGACACTGCAGTGACCTGTCTGCTGCTGCAGAGCACAGATTAAAGGGTGGTCTGGGAGTGGGTGACAGTGAAGAGATGGCCATACCCAAGTGGGGTTCACATGGTGCACATTTCATGCCCTCTGTGGCCACTGGTCCTGTGTGGCCAGGATATAATGGTAACCAGTCACTTCCCATAGCTTTTACCCTGCTTCCAACTGGGGACTCCTAGGAGCCCGAAATGCGCTACCTTGCCAGCTAGGAGACTCTGCTCCTCCCTTCCAGGGGGTCTCTGCTTCCACAGGTGTACTTTCTCTTTATGGTTTTCACTTTTTTATTATTTCAAAGTAATTGTAAATACTCCTGTAGAAAATTTATAAATATCTTTGTTTTACTTTTCTGATTTTCCTACAAAGACTTGGTCCATGGCAAATTAAATGTGTTTTTCCATAAGCATTGTTACAATTTCATTTTTTATATGGAAACCTTTGATGCCTCTGGGATTTATTTTGAGGTAAGGAGTATGGTAGTGATTTCCATGAATCTTAGTCTGGTTGGGTTGCTGTAGTGAAGTGCCACAGATGGGGCATCTTATGAACAGTACTTATTTATTCTCATAGTTCTAGAGGCTAAGTGCTGTGTGTCAGGGTGCTGACAGGTTTGGTGTTTGGTGAGGGTTGCTTCCTAGTTCCTCATGGCACTTCCCACCCTGTCCTCTCACAAGGGAAGGGGGTGGGCAGCTCTGGGGGCCTCTTCATAAGGGCACGAACTCCATGCTGGAGGCTTTACCCTCATGACCTCAGTACCTCATAATACCATTACCTTGGGGGTGAGGATTTCAACATGCAATTTTCAGAAAACATAAACCTCCAGTCCACTATAGCATGTGTATATCATTTCTAAATGGTCCCTAATTGTGACAGCCTTATTTACTGGGTAATGATCTCCCTTTCCTCCACAAATTAGAAATATCTTCATTATATGCTGAATTCCCATGTAATTGATTTCCATTTTTGTAGATTCTTCCGTTATTCTATGTATATAATAGCACCATGGTCTCACTAGTCATCATTTTATGACAGGTTATAATGTCTCGTAGAACTGGTCACAGCAGCCTTTAGATTTTATTCCAAATTTACTTTTTCATATAAAATCTGAACCCCCCTTTCCTAGTTAAAATTATAGGTAATGATTCAGGGAGAAATGGTGCCTTCATCATGTTGATTTTTTTTCTTTTGAGGATTATCACTAAAATGAAATGTTGAGGAGTGCTCAGCCCAGACACGTTTCTAGGAGGAACACTGAGGTGCACTCACATTAGAAGCATGTCAGATGAGGCTGCCCAGCACAGTGCATGAGAGAACAGTGACCTTCAGGTGGTGGGCAGGGCCAGCCCAAGATGACCTCAAAAGGAGGCAGTTCAGAGGAGTAAGTGTCCTGACACTCATCTGCTAAGGTTTCCTGTGGCTGAGCCCTACCAGGACAGGGGTGAGGGGGTCCCTGCTTGTTTCTCAGCCAGGTGGAGGGAGGTTCTTTCTGCTTCCCTGAGGGCAGAGGTCTTAGATAAGAAAATGTTCTCAGGGACAGGGTGCAGTGGGAGGGATCTGACATTTGATTGCCTGCTGGGCTGCTTGGCAGGGATGCAGGGCTTGGCTTGGGAGAGATGGTGGATGGCAGCCCTGCTAACCAAAGCCAGTGGGGATGTTTTAGAAGCACATGGGTTGGCAGGAGGCTGGGCCAGCAAGGGGGCAGCTGTCAGGTTGATAAGCAGGAACATGGGGAGGGGTGTTTGGGAGGAGTGGGGATGGGAGGGGTTGAGCTCTCAAGGGTCAGGTCTCCAGGGAAAGGCTCCCAGGGGCCTGGATTGGTGAAGGCAGCCACATCCACCACAGACAGAGAATCCTTCAGGTCTGCTGGGTCCTGGTGGTGGGAGCCCAGGAAGCCAGGTAGATCCCACCTCTCCAGCCAACACAGGCCGAGTGTCCAGTGTCCTGAGGTGGCACAAAGTGCAGGGCCTGGTGCCAGCCTCCACCAGTCTGCACTGGTCAGGCCCCACCTCTACCTCAAGAGTGGCCATCTTTCAGCCTCTCCTTCAGATGGTCTGAGGCCGGAGCTCACCCCTCCACAAAGCCGGGTAAGGCCTGCCTTCCTAGCTTCCTTACTCATCCTGGGCTATCTGGGACTGCCAAGAGGGAGGAGGCATCCTCTCTAGCCTCCCTGACACATAGTGGGTCCTCTTTCTCCTCCCTGAGTGAAGAGTCGCCCCTCATGGAGAGTCTGTGTCCAGTGAGTGCGGGGGGCAAAGAAGACCAGAGAGTGGTCTAAGTCTTGAAGAGCCGCACTTCTCTGGCTTTTCCACATTCCAGCCAGGCCAGCCCTAGCAGAGTGGTACCACGGGGTGGAGTAGTACCATCAGGTTTGCAGAGGGACCGGGGAGGAGCTCCTTAGGAGGCTGGCCCCTGCTCAAGTTCCCTCTGTCTGGTGGGTGTGCCGGCAGCTGTAGTGGAGGCTGGGCAGGAAGAGTGCCTGCCCAGGCTGAGTGAGGTCCACCTGCTTCTCTGTCCCCAAGGGAACAAAGGGGGAAACAAAGTCAGCCTCTGTCCCCCAATGTCGTCTGTGTAGTGTCTGCAGTTGATGTTGGGTTTTTCTGAGGCTGAGAAAAATCCACTCAGCTTGGGAGCCAGAATGTCCCTATAGGTGAGGCGTGTGGAGTAGGGACAGGTTGGGTCACACCTGGGTCACAACACCTCAAGTGCACAAGGTGTGGACCCAGACAGCACACAGCATGAGCCCCTCTAGCTCTCTCAGCCAGTCAGCTTGAGTCTTGGACATAGCAGCTCTCAGCTGTCCACTAATTAGCACAGGCATCTCTCTCTCTCTCTCTTTTTTTTTTTGAGGCAGAGTCTCACTTTGTCGCCCTCCGTAGAGTGATGTGCCTTCACAGCTCACAGCAACCTCAAACTCTTGGGCTTAAGTGATTCTCTTGCCTCAGCCTCCCAAGTAGCTGGGAATACAGGCACCTGCCACAACACCCGGCTATTTTTTTGTTGCAGTTGTCATTGTTCATTTTCACTGGTCTTGGCTGGGTTCGAACCCACCAGCCTCTGTGTATGTGGCCGACACCTTACCCATCAAGCTACGGGTGTCACTTCTCTGCCAATCAGCGCAGAGTGTGGGTGCGGCTGACCCGGGAGGCTTTCAAGTTTGAGCGTGGAGGAAGGGACCAGCGGTGTGGGCCAGGTGCCCTGCGGGGTGCTGGTGGAACCAGAAGCTCAGAGAGGAGGCTCTGGGAGAACTCCAGGGCGCAAAGTGTGTGGGCGTACCAGGGAGCACAGGAGTTCTGGGGAGAGGGAAGCTGGGGGAACCCAAGGGCACAGGGGGTACCTGGGAGCTTAGGGGTTAAAACAGAGGTACAGGGGGTAGTAGGAGGTGCAGGGGCTACCTAAGTGTGCAAGGAGTACCTCGAGGATCAGAGAGCACCCCGTATTGCATGGGCACCTCTTTACCCCGAGAATGACCTTGCCATTCGTTCCCAGAGTGCCTGGGTTTATGTCCTCTGAAGGGTGGCATGGCCGCTGGCAACGGATTTTATTTCTAACAGTTTTAATGAGATTTATTCATGGACCACCCAGTTACAGTTAAGTGGTTTTGCAACCATCACCACTGTCAACTCTAGGAATTTCCGTGATCCATTAACAATGAGCTCCTGCGCCCCTAGCTGACCAGGTGACCAGCGATCTGCTCAGGCTCTGTATTGGTCTGTTCTGACGTTTTGTAAAAAAGGCATCATAAGACATGGGCCTGGCTTCTTTTTTTTTTTTTTTGAGACAGAGCCTCAAGCTGTCCCCCTGGGTAGAGTGCCATGGCATCACAGCTCACAGCAACCTCCAACTCCTGGGCTCAAGCGAGTCTCCTGCCTCAGCCTCCCAAGTAGCTGGGACGACAGGCACCCGCCACAACACCCGCCCGGGCTGGGGATTCAAACCCACCACCTTAGTTGTATGTGGCTGGCGCCTTAGCCACTTGAGCCACAGGCGCCAAGCCTAAAACTCAGAAATCTTGACTTGATTTTTTAGTTCCTTTCTTCTCTCCTAATGTGAGCATTTAGTCCTGCTTGTCAACCATAGGTATATTTGAAGATTTTTAAATCTTCAGCTTTAGATGACCATAGCTTCATTATTTTTTAATTTTATTTTAATTTTTGCTTTTTTTTTTTTTATAAAAGATCCTTTCTCTAATTTTTAACTCACATTTTGTATGGCATAAATAGGAGCTATTAGTATGTTGTTTATAGAGGAGTAAGAAAACCGTGTGAATTTAGATAAGGTTTTACAATTTTTTCTATATCATAGTAGTCCTTAAAAATGCTTCATAATTCTGTAGCTACATAGGCATTTCTGATCTACCACTTAATACTTTTAAAGTGAATTTTCCTCATTTTTTTTTTAAGAGACAGGGTCTTACTCTGTCACCCAGGCTGGAATCCAGTGACAAGAGCCAAGCTTACTCTGTATCCTTGAATTCCTGGGCTCAAGCAATCCTCTGGAGTAGCTAGGGCCACAGGAGCAGATTACAATGCCTGGCTAAGTTTTAAAATTTGGGGAGAGACAGGTCTTGATATGTTGCTCAGGCTCTTGAACTCCTGGCCTTAAGTGACCTTCCCTCCTCAGTCGTCCAAGCACTGGGATTATAGGCGTGAGCTACTGTGCCCAAACATAAGATGAATTTTTAAAAAGCAGTCTTATATTGATGTTCAGAATTAAGTCTTTTCATTAAATTCAAAAAATATAATATTCCAGAAATAAATACTTGGATCTATTAATAAAAGTATGACTTATATCCTTGAAACAAGTGTTGAAGCTCATAATTGAAAAATTGAATCCCATGGTGTCCTTTCCCTCTTTCTTTTCATTAACAAAATTTTGGAGTTCTATGTAAGTTTGTATTGTTCAGTTCTAACAGCTCATATTTATTTTCTTTAACCTCTTATGCTTTTCCTGAATAAGGTCATCTACATATACTCCAGGTACATTTATCCAGATCAGGCTTTTATTATTTTTTATGCCTCAAATTTCATATGCCACAAACTGAAGACATTGTCCTTGACCATTTCTTGACTCCTGACTCTGTAATGTACTCTGTCATCTGGTTTCCACACCCTAATAAATAACATTATGTAAACAGCACTGAAACTTTGAAGAAGGAAGCGTCCTACATTCACTCTAGCCCTCGCTCAAATCACCTATTCAGACACTCACCAAGTTCAGTATTTTTTACCTGCTTAACATTTTTCATAACTTGTTATTGTAACTCACTCTTTGACCTATGATTTTGAAATACTTTTTTCTCCCCCACCATGTTAATCTATGTTGACATTGCTTCCAGGATGACTCTTCTTAAATACATTCAAGGTGATCTAACTCATCTTAGTAAGTGGATCATACTACATGAAGAGACCTACTACATGAAGAGACCATAATTCTCCATTATCTCTCTCTGTTCATTCCCTCTAACCCTGTTCCAGTCTTACTGCGTACTTTGATACCCCTCATCTGTCATACTATTTCATGCCTCATGCTTTCGCTCACACTGCCCTGTCTAGAAACCCTTCATACCCTCACTCAGTCTACACTTGATCTGTCTTTCAAATTATGGCCCTGTCTTCACAGCATTTCCTGACCTGAGCTTCCCAGGTAGAACTGACTGTTCTCTTTATTCACTTCAGTTGCAGAACTAGTGAATGATATTTTTCTGTTCTTATTTCTTTTCCTGTGTTTCTACTGCCAGGTGAATATAGGGCAGAATCTGTCTTGTATTTCTGTTTTCTGTTTCTGTCAGGATAGTGCTTATGATTTGACAGACACAGTAAATATTTGTTTTCTTACTGACTGAGCAAGCAAACAAATATGATGTTTACTGAAGTTTTGTTTTTTCTTTTTTTTTTAATAGGAAGGAGGAGAAAAGCCAGCAACTAGAAAAAAAGAAACTGGTATTGGTATTATTGAAAGTGTTCCTTGTGGCTCAGTGACTGTAGCTCAAGAGGCTAAGGCACCAGCCACATACACCAGAGGTAGCTGATCTAAATCCAGCCCAGGCCTGCCAAACAACAATGACAACTACAATCAAAAAATTGCTGGGCGTTGTGCACTCTACCCAGGATGACAGCCTGAGGCTCTGTCTCAAAAAAAAAAAAGAAAGTGCTCCTTGAGAGCAAATAATGATAATTTTATTTTTGTGCAAAAAATAATAGATGTCTTAAGTTAGTTAATATATCTAAAAATATTTCTATGCTAAAATTCTATTATAAAAAATCAATTCATGTATGTAGACCCAAATATGAAATCTATTTATTGTAAATATTTCTCTTTTGCTGTCTTTCTATATACTACTTACCTCTTCCTGAAACTTCTTCAACCCTATGAAAACTCTTTTGCTATTAACTTTATTTCATTAAAATACTCATGAATGGAGATAGACATGTATATCTATTTAAAATTCACAATAATAAATGTTATTATGAATGTGTTTATGAGTAACCTTTTATAGATAGGTCAAGACAACAGGAAGATATAAAATCACCTTGGGATTTTGAGGTAATGTCTATTGCTATTATTTTAAAATGTATGCATTGAGTGATATTAAGTCATAAAGAGGGATACTTTGGGATTATTTTCTTTCATCTGCATATACCTATAAAGAATAATTTTCTTACTTTTTCAGCCCATAATTAATAAGGTAAATATGTGCTAAGGTATACTGCTGTTACATAGTAAATTCTTCAAATTTGGAGGATTCATTTAAGAAGCCAGTGGAGTACAATGTAAAATAATGAGGCTTAAAAGTGATAAGGAATCAGTTTGGGTTCTAAAGTTAAGTTTTTCTAAAGAATTATTCCAGGTCAGCCTATAGCTAAACATGTGATTCTTTGGTGTACACATTTATGGATGTGTAAAAGTCCTAATAATATTCAGAAAAAAATGGTATTTACAGTATGAAACTTGCAAAGATAATATTTATGACTTGAAAGAACTAATCTATTTGGATTGTCCCATATAGATCTACCAGAAAGGTTTCAGAAGAAGGAAAAGCATGGGGAATAAGGAATCCACAGGGCTATCCTAACAGTAATTTAGTTTAGCAGTGTTTTAGTAAGTAGAAATCATTTTCAAAAATACAACATGTTGAGTTACCTCTGTGGCAGTCATGCTTGTAGTAACAGAAGAGTAACATGAGGAGGATAGA
This sequence comes from Otolemur crassicaudatus, assembly GCA_963574585.1. Classification (NCBI taxonomy): domain Eukaryota; kingdom Metazoa; phylum Chordata; class Mammalia; order Primates; family Galagidae; genus Otolemur; species Otolemur crassicaudatus. Next base: position 8,695 of record CAUYQS010040666.1, on the reverse strand, counting down.
GTCTAAAGGACAAGTATGGAATGAGAGGGAAGGGCCTGACCTCTTCTATAGAAGAAGCTGCTGCATAGAGGTATGAACACCTAGTGGAAGTCAAAAGGCATGTTAGTATTCTGGTTCTGTCACTTCTTAGAGCTATAAAATCTTGGGGGAAATGATTAAACCTATTCATATAGGTTTTTATAAATGATCTTATTTATAAAAACGGTATTACTATCTACCTCTTAGGTGTGATGAGAAAATGTGGTAAGAAATGTGGAATCATTTTGTAAGCTGGAAAGTGTATGTGCACATTCAGGACAAAATTATCACAGTGGTATTCAGGGACTTAATAAATATGGAGGGTCCTTTTTGTAAACCTGAAGGCAGAAGTGTCCAGAATGGGGAAGTTAGAATGGGGAAGTGGATTTTTAATGTAGGGGTACGTTAAGTTTCAGCAGACTGTTAGTGGAGATGTTCTATATGAATATAGTGATGTGCTATGGGATATAGTGATTTTGAGACCTTCTCAATGAGATTTTAAATGTTTCGACCTTGAATAAATGTCTATGTGCTAGAGCTAGACTCTTACGCACTGAATGTACAAGATGAAAGCTTACGCTATAACAGTAGGAGCAGAAAAACAAGTAAACAGCAAACACCTATAAGTCACCCTAAGTGCTTCATGAAAAGAGAACAGAAAACGTTTCATTAGAGAGCACTAAGTTTGTAGTTTGGATGGCAATGGGAGTAGAATTCTGTAGTCTATCTGAGGGTAACATTTAAGCTGCCAACTAAAGGATGAGAAGGAGCCAGCCGTGTGAAAGTGTGGTAGGTGGACATTCTGGAGAGAGAGAACAATGGATCACTTCTGTTCATCACTTTACTCTCAACATCTTAGAATGACCAGGAAGCCGGAAATGGCATAGACATCATCACTATCATTTTTATTATTATAACATGTTGAAAAGAAAATGTGGCAATAAGTGCCTGGCACATTTTTTAGTGCTTCATAAATATAGGTACTTATTCTTCTGTTTGTATTAAGGGTTGATATACTTTTTAGAAATTATTTTTTAATTGGGAAAGAGTTACATACTTTATTTAATGTTTGCTTGCTTTTAGACAATATGTGAAGTTTTTCTTACTACTCTGTCATTTTATTTAACCATTTTTCCAATCAATAAAAGTTTTATCAAAAAGTATTTACATATTTTTCAAGCCCATGTTTAGCTAAATGAGGAAGCTCCTACAATGTTCTGTTGATCCTTAATAAGACATACTCTAAAGTGTCTCATTGGCTCGACGCCTATGGCTCAAGTGGCTAAGGCGCTAGCCACACATACCTAAGGTGGCGGGTTCAAATCCAGCCCGGGCCCACCAAACAACAATGACGGCTGCAACCAAAAAATAGCCAGGTGTTGTGGCGGGCACCTGTGGTACCAGCTACTTGGGAGGCTGAGGCAGGAGACTCGCTTGAGCCCAGGAGTTGGAGGTTGATGTGAGCTGTGATGCCACGACATTCTACTCAGGGGGACAGCTTGAGGCTCTGTCTCAGAAAAAAAAAAAAAAGTGTCTCATCATGTCAAGTATCTTAATAAGAAAACACCTCTGTATTTAGAAACATTTTAAATGTTTAATGCTGTAAGTATCATAGCAAGTGTATTCTATATGTTTTATAAAACTGCTCTCTTATTCTGGTGAGAAATGTAGAGTTAGGTATGTTGAAGTTAGATCTTTGTTGTAATATACACATATTAATATTCTGTGTGTTTCCTTTGGCATTCCATGCTTTGTTTATAGCATCAATAGCCATGTACAGATAAAAGATAACTTGATCTAGATAGCATATATGGGAATTTTTTTGTTTTGGTTATAAATATTTCTTTTATTTTTAAGTCTAATTGCTTTTAAAATAGGATTTTTGGGTTTTATTTCAGAAAATGATAAGAAAATCTTGACGCAACTCAATTTTTAATTGAACTCATTATTGATACTAACTTGAACAGAGTGTCTCCCAATATTTTCCACAGACATCTGTTGTTCATTTATCTGGGGCTTCAGATCAAGAAGAGAAAAATACTGTAAATGGACAAGTAGAAGGTAAGAACTGCATTTAATTTTTAGGAAAATTCATTTCATAGAATGTTTCTTTAAAAACATGAGCACTGATACATTCTGATAGCCAAAGAAAATCACCTATGAAATAATGCCCAGTGAGACAAAAGAGAGTGAAATGGTGATCAGTTGTGTATCTTACCAAGTGTCAGCAACAGTGAACCACTGAAGGAGCTGAAGTATAAAGTGTGCATTCTAGGTCAAGAAACTTAAGACCTGGGGAAGGTGAGGAAATAGGAAGAAGAAAGGAGTTTGAAAAGGAATGAAGAATGAGGAAGGCAGAGAGTACAGGGAATACATGAAGGGACAAGAAGCAGGTGTATATAATCGAGGGTGTCAAGTAAAATAATTCTTTACAAAAATGAGGAACAGGGTGTTAGAAAAGTGGGAAGACTATAACGTGAGCTTCCAGTGCTAAAACATGTCAGGGAAATAGAGCAGAATTTCCCCATCTTCCTGTGTCCTTTTCTGTTTGGAAGGCATTAAACACTCAAGCACTAGATCCTGTGTTTTCTTTACCACAGAGGAATATAAGTACATGTGGTCAGTCATACATGTGTAGAATTTAAGTTATGCAGAATTTTTTGACTTAAGTAGGATAATCTCATATAGACCAAAGTAAGGGAACTGGAAAGGAGAAAGTAGGGTTTATTATGAAGAGATGGAGGAAGCTATAGCCTAATAAAAAGTCCATTCAAATTTTATGACTTGGAATGCAGTTTCAGTTTGGGGGATGTCATAGGGAAGAACTCTAGGCTAGATTCCAGGAGGGTTGGTTCAGGTAAAGGAGTGTGGGAGAAAACTCAGTATATATACTAACAGAGCTTCTCAAATGTTAATAAATGAGTCTGATTCAGCAGGTCTAGGATTCTGCATTCCTAATAAGTTCTCAGGTACTGCCAGTGCTGCTGGTTCTTGGAATAACAAGGGAACAGACTTCCTTGCAGAGATATCTGGCAGAAGGATATCCTGATTATAGCCATCAGGATTATAATTTATGGGGAAAGCAAAAAGAGAAAAAAATAGGAATTGTAAATATAAAATACTATTGCAAAATAAAGCAGAAAAAAGTGATGTGAATAATCCATCAAAAGAACTTAGAAGGGGGAGAATGAAGACCACAGATGCAGAGACAACTGTTGCAAAGGAAGAGGGACTGTGATGGGGGGAACAAGCAAGGAAAGGAAGATGTTAGCTGGGTAATGTTGAAGTTAATGATGAGGAAACTTGAGGGAACTCACTTCAGATGGCATCAGTGTGTTTGCACTCACATAGGAGATTAGATTACTGTTGTTCCCAAGATGACTGGAAACAGAAAGGAGTGCTAGGATTAAGGCAGCTAACCACAGGGCTTCATGTCTCCTCTTCATAACTCTCAGGTATCAAATACATGTTGCATTGATGTTAATCAGAAAAGAGAATGTAGTCCCAGCTACTTGAAAGGCTAAGGCAAAAGGATTGCTCAAGTCCAAGAGTTTGAGGTTGCTGTGAACTATGATGCCATGGCACTATATCCAGGGTGACAGAGTGAGACAACAACAACAACAACAAAAACTGATAGCAAGCATTGTATTTATTTAAATCTTAACTACATCAAGCACAGTTGTTCTGGGGTCTCATTTAAATATATCTTTGTTTAATTTCTGTTTAGAGGATCTTTCCAGCTTGGTAAGAAGAGTGTTAAAGTCCCCAGTTATCATGGTGTTATAGAATATCATATTGTTCAGACTAAATAAGGTCTGTTTCAAGAATCTGGGAGCATCTAAATTGGGTGCATAAATATTTAGAATTGAAATGTCTTCTTGTTGTATTTTTCCCTTGGCCAATATGAAGTGACCATCATTGTCTTTTTTGACTTTAGTTGCTTTAAATCCACATGTATCTGAAAATAAGATCGCAACCCCTCTTTTGTTCTGAATTCTGTTTGCCTGAAAAATTGTCTTCCAATCCTTAACTCTGAGTTTTAATTTGTCTTTTGGTGCAAGGTGTATTTCCTACAGACAGCAAATAGATGGCTTGTGTTTTTTAATCCAATCAGTGAATCTATGCCTCTTCAGTGGGGATTTCGAGCCATTGACATTTATTGAGATAATTAATAAGTATGGTAGCATTCTATTCATCTTATTTTGTGAAAGTCCATTGCTTAGTTTTGTCTTTTGCATCATTGTGGAAGCTAGGTTCTGTCCTTTAATTTCTGGGTGTTTACTTTGCTGATGGTTCATTGTGATGGCCAGTGTGCAGAACATGTTGAGGTATTTCCTGTAGAGCTGGTCTTATTGTGGCAAATTTCCTCAGTGTTTGCATATCAGTAAAAGATTTGATTTCTCTGTCAATTTTAAAGCTTAGCTTAGCAGGACATAGAATTCTGGGCTGGAAATTGTTCTGTTTAAGTAGATTAAAGGTAGATGACATCATCTTCTGGCTTGAAAAGTTTCATTAGAGGAGTCCATGGATGGATAGATCCAAACCCTGATGGATTTGCCCCTGTAGGTCAATTGGTGCTTACTCCCAGCAGCTTGCAAAATCTTTTCTTTTGTCTTGACTTTGTATAGGTTCATCACAATGTGTCTTGGAGAAGCTCTATTTGAGTTGAGGTGACCAGGGGTCTGATATCCCTCTGAAAGGAATGTGTCAGAATCTTTGGTGATACTTGGGAAATTTTCATTTATAATATTCTCTAGAATGACTTCCATTCCTCTGGGACATTCTTCTTCCCCCTTCTGGGATACCTAGAACTTGTATGTTTGAACGCTTCATAAAGTCCCACAATTCTGTCAATGAATGTTCTGCTTTCTGTCTCTTCTTTTCTGCCTCTTTAACTATCTGAGTTATCTCAAGAGTTTTGTCCTCTACCTCTGAGATTCTTTCTTCTGCATGATCTAATCTGTTGTTGATACTTTCTATTGCATCTTTAAGTTCCCCAATTGACTATTTCAGTTCCTTCAGCTATACTATATCCTTTTTATATTCTTCATATCATTCATCTCTTATTTGATTCTGTTTTTGGATTTCCTTTTAGTTATTTTCCACTTCCTCAGCAATTTCCTTTATTGTTTTCATCATTGTATTTTAAATTTCCCTTCTGTCATTTCTAACATTTCTTTATAGGTGGAATCCTCTGCAGTAGCTACCTCATGGTCCCTTAAGGGGTTGCTCTGGACTGGTTTTTCATGTTACCAGGATTTTTCTACTGATTCTTCCTCATGAGTGTATTCTTTCATCTGTTTCCTATCTTAATTTTTCTTTCACTTCCTCTTGCTCTTTAATTTACTGTGCCATCAGCCTATGGTTTTGATGAGTTCTTTGGTATGGGACCAGAAGGATGAGAATATTGAAGAGCAAGAAGGCAAAGAGATTTTAAAAAGAAATAAAAAAGAGAAAGGAGAGGAGCGAGTAAAAGGGAATATTGACAAAGAGAGGCACTGAAAGAAGCAGACAGGAGTCATATAGGTATATAGTAGGGTACTTTGACCCAACCTTAAAAAGCCCCAACCTCTGGGAGTGCTAGGTTGGGTGGTTTCCTTGGGATCAGCAGCTCTTTGCCAGCCTGTGCAGACACAGTACCCCACCTCCACCAAGTAGAGAGGAAAGATAAAAATACTATAAATTAAACTGAAACAAACAAACAAAAACCCTTATGGGATAAAATTGGGGGGGGAGGAATCCAAATAATAGGGGCAGAAACACTAGCAAAAATGAAGTTCTAATTGTTAAAGAAGGAAACAATGGAAGATTATATTTAAACTAGAAAAATAAAAAAAGAAAAGAGAAAAAAAGAAAGAAAAAAATAATCTAGAGGATAAATGCTGAAATTAAGAAAAAAAAAACAACCCCCAAACCAAAAACCAAAACAGTATATATATATCTTGCTGAATGCTGTCCAGGTGACAGGTGATCTTCTGAGGTATGAGATGTTAATCACAATGCTATTACAGCTGTATGAGATGGAGACTGGAGGCCTCTGCTGATTTCTAAGACCCCCTAAGGCTTGAGAACCCAAATGTGTCCTCAACCCGCTTAAAAGACACTTCAAACTATGAACCTTGGCTAAGCAGAAGCTTTCCAAGGAAATTACTTATTGCTGGGATCTATCCTGATGGGGCTGCCCACTTATCCAGTGTGCCAAAACTAGTTTCACTCTATGCCCCTGAGGGCCAAGGCTATAATCTTCCAAACACTTAGATCTCCATTCTTCCCCAGAGTCTCAGTCCCTGCCTTTAGGCTGCTCAGTCACTAGATTACTCACCCAACATCTCCTGGCACATCCCCTCGCTGCAACCCTTAGAGTGGAGCCCGCAGGGGCACCTCCCCAACAGTGGCTGTGCAGTGGCCCACAGCTGAACAATATTAGCTCCTTTCCAGCTCAGTGGTTCAGTCCAGGACCACAGATAATGCCCAAAGTCGTCCAGACTCTCATCCAAAATCTCCCAAGGCAGTTCAATCCAGTGCCCAAGTCCAAAAAAAAAAAAAACCAAAACAGCCTACAGGTAAGGCCTTTCCTACTTGCAGTCTTGCTGTTGCTATAGTTATAGCTGTGGGAGGCCTCCATAGAACAAATGCACCTACCATTTGCCAGCTCTCCACTGCCTCTGTCCTTCTCGTGGGGTCCAGAAGTCTCTCGCTGACTCCCTGTGTCCTCACAGGGATGTTTCTGGGCAGATACCACTAGCCAGAGATGTCTGGAGTCTTCTTTCCCCAATCTCACCATGCCTGGTTGCACAAAAGCTATTACTTGGTTGCCATTTTGATTGGCTGTTCTTTTTATTATTATTATTAAATGATAGCTGTGTACATTAATGCAATCATGGGGTACAGTGTAGTGTTTTCACATACAATTTGAAATATTTTCATCAAACTGGTCAACATAGACTTTATGACATTTACTTAGTTATTGTGTTAAGACATTTATACTCTAAGAAAGATTCACTTGCACCTTTGTAAGACAAACCATAGAGGTGATCTTTCCAATCACCCTCCCTCCACCCATCCGCCCTTCTCCCCTCTCCCTCCATATTCTTGGGCTATAATTAGGTTATAGCTTTCATATGAGAACTATAAATTAGTTTCATAATAGGGATGTGTACATTGAATACTTTTTCTTCCATTCTTGTGATACTTTGATAAGAAGAACATTTTCCAGTTCCATCCATGTAAGCATGAAGGAGGTAAAGTCTCCATCTTTCTTTATAGCTGCATAGTATTCCATGGTGTACATATACCACAGTTTGTTGATCCATTCGTGGATCGATGGACACTTGGGCTTCTTCCATGACCTGGCAATTATGAATTGGGCTGCAATAAACATTCTGATACAAATATCTTTATTGTAATGTGATTTTTGGTCTTCTGGGTATATACCTAATAAAGGAATTGTAGGATTGAATGGCAGGTCAATTTTTAGTTCTCTAAGTGTTCTCCAGATGTCTTTCCAAAAGGAGTGTATTAGTTTGCATTCCCACCAGCAGTGTAGAAGTGTTTCCTTTTCTCCACATCCACACCAGCATCTCTGGTTTTGGAATTTTGTGATATGGGCTAATCTTACTGGAGTTAGGTGATATCTCAAGGTAGTTTTGATTTGCATTTCTCTAATGATCAAGGATGGTGAGCATTTTTTCATAAATCTATAGGCTGCACGCCTATCTTCTTTGGTGAGATTCCTCATCAAGTCCTTTGCCCACCCTGCGATGGGATCACTTGTTCTTTTTTTCCTAATGCATTTGAGTTCTCTATGGATTCTGGTTATTAAACCTTTGTCGGAGACATAACCTGCGAATATTTTCTCCTATTCTGAGGGCTGTCTGCTTGCTTTATGTACTGTGCTCTTGGCTGTGCAGAAGCTCTTTAGTTTGATCAGGTCCCAATAGTGTATTTTTAATGTTGTTTCAATTGCCCATGGGGTCCGCCTCATAAAATATTTGCCCAGGCCGATTTCTTCAAGTGTTTTCCCTACACTTTCTTCTAGTAGTTTTATGGTTTCATGTCTTAAGTTTAAATCTTTAATCCAGTGAGAATCTATCTTAGTTAATGGTGAAAGGTGTGCATCCAATTTCAATCTTCTACAAGTTGCCAGCCAGTTTGCCTAGCACCATTTGTTAAATAGTGAATCTTTTCCCCACTCAATGTTTTTAATTGGTTTGTCAAAGATGAGGTAATGGTAGGTAGCTGGATTCATCTGTTGGCTTTCTATTCTGTTCTATACATCTTCCTCTGTTTTTGTGCCAGTACCATGATGTTTTAATCACTATCAATTTATAGTATAGTCTGAGGTCTGGTAGTGTGATTACTCCTGTTTTGTTTTTATTTCTGAGTAATGTTTTGGCTATTCAAGGTTTTTTCTGATTCCATATAAAGTGAAGTATTATTTTCTCAAGATCTTTAAAGTATGACAGTGGAGCTTTAATGAGGATTGCATTAAAATTGCATTTTGCTTTGGGTAATATGGACATTTTAACAATGTTGATTCTTCCCAGCCATGAGCATGGTATATTTTTCCATTTGTTAACATTTTCAGCTGTTTCTTTTCTTAGAGTTTCATAGTTCTCTTTATAGAGATCTTTCTTTAAAGATCTTATTATAGGTATACTCCCAAATATTTCATCTT